>SJYQ01095251.1:282176-320300 GCA_006410935.1 Redunca redunca
TCCTTAACCTTCTGTCTCATCTTATAAATATATCATTCATTGCTTCATATATTTTAAATCTATATTATTAGATATATGTGTTTGTGTATGAACATAATATCTTTTTTATTTGTTTTTCCTTTTGCCATTTATAACATCTCCCTTAATCCTTTATGATCTTAGTCTTGAATTCTGTTCCTCTGATATTAAAGCTATTTCCTGAAGGTTATTTATTTTAGCTCAATATTTTTAATATTTATCTATTTATTTACTTATTTGACTGCATCACATCTTAGTTGCAGCATGCAAGATCTTCACTGCAGTGCACAGACTCTCTCTCGGGCTCAGTTGCTCCGAGACATGTCGGATCTCAGTTCCCCAGCCAGGGATGGAACCTGCATCCCCTGCATTGCAAAGAAAATTCTTAACTACTGGACCACCAGGCAAATCACTTTAGATCATATTTATCTTGCAAATATTTTTTATCTAGCAAATATTTTTTACCTAGCAAATATTTTCACTTTTTAAAAACTTCTGTGTCTTATAGACAATATACTGCTATACTTTTAATAAAATGAGGTATTTCTCACCATCTTATATTTTCTGTTCACTCCATTTTTACACTTTCCCCATACTTTACTTTCTTCTGTTCAGTAAGTAAAACTTCTGCTAAAAAATGATTTTATGCATGCTACTTCCACTTTCTGGTGGATACACTTACCTAAGTAAGACCCATATTTATGTTCTTTTATTCACAGCCATTGTCTAAACTTTCAGTACTTAGGAATATATTTGTATAGAAAAAGTTCCTTGACATTAGTCTTGGCAATGATTTTTCTGGATATAACACTAAAGCACAAGCAACAAAAGAAAGAATAAATTGATGGGACTATATCAAACTAAAAAAACTTTGCACAGCAAAACAAAAAGCAACCTGTGGAATGGGGGAAAATATAGGCAAATCACATATCTGATAAGGGGTTAATATTCAAAATAAATAAGGAAATAATACAACTCAATAGCAAAAAATACAAATTATCTAATTAAAAGATGGGCAAATGACCTGAATAAACACTTTTCAAAAAAAAAAAAAAACTCATGTCTTAGGTACATGCAGAAAATTTTCAAAATCACGATTCATCAGGGAAATGCAAATCAAAACCATGAGACGTCACTTCTTATCTGTTAAGATGTCTATTATCAAAAAGTCAAGAGATAACAAATGCTGGCAAAGATGTAAAGTAAAGGGAACTCTTCTATACTACTGCTGAGAATGTAAATTGGTGTAGATACTATGGAAAACAGTCTGGAGTTTCCTCAAAAAGTTAAAAACAGAATTACTTTATAATCCAGCAATCCCACCTCTGGGTATATATTCAAAGGTAATGAAATTACTATCTCAAAGGCATACCTGCACCCTCAAGCTCACTGCAGCATTATTTAAGTAGCCAAGACATGGCAAAATAGTTGTCCATTGATGGTTAATGGATAAAGAAGTTGTGGTGTATGTATACATATATACAAATGGAGAAGGAATGGCAATCCACTCCAGTAGTCTTGCCTGGAGAATTCCATGGACAGAGGAGCCAGACAGGCTACAGTCCATAGTGTCACGAAGAGTTGGACACGACTGAGCTACTATAACTCACACTTATATATACAATAGAATACTATTCAGCCATAAGAACAGGGCCATGCTGCCATTTTTGATAACATGGATGGATCTTAGAGCATTATGCTATGTGAAGTTAGTCAGACAGAGAAAGATACTGTTCTATTCACTTCAGTTCAGTCTCGCAGTCATGTCCAACTCTTTGTGACCCCATGGACTCCAGCACGCCAAGCTTCCCTGTCCATCACCAACTACCGAAGCTTGCTCAAACTCATGTCCATCAGGTTGGTGATGCCATCCAGCCATCTCATCCTCTATCATCCCTTTCTCCTCCTGCCTTCAATCTTGCCCAGCATCAGGGTCTTTTCCAATGAGTCAGTTCTTCACATCAAGTGACCAAAGTATTGGAGTTTCAGCTTCAGCATCAGTCCTTCTAGTGAAGATTCAGGACTGATTTCCTTTAGGATGGACTGGTTGCTCTCCTTGCAGTCCACAGGACTCTCAGTATTCTTCTCCAACACCACAGTTCAAAAGCATAAATCTTCAATGCCCAGCTTAAATAAAAAGAATTAAACTCACTGAAACAGAGTAGAATAACGATTACGAGAAGCAGAGAGTGGGGGAAATTGGTGAAGGTGGTAGAAGAGTATACAAACTTTTAGTTATAAATTATAAATTCTGGGGATCTAATGTCCAACATGGTTCACAATACTGGATTGTATACTTGAAAGTTGCTAAGAGAATAAAGCTTAAAAGTTCTCACCACTCAAAAAAAAAGTAATAATAATAATGGTAACTAAGTGAAGTACTGGATGTGTTAACTTATTGTGGTAACAATTTTGCAATGTATACTCTAGGTCATAAACTCAAACAATGCTATATGTTACTTATATCTCAATAAAGCTAGGGGGGATATTTTCCTACAAAATGAGAAAGTATTTTATCATACTTTTCCTCTGGTTGCAGTATCCCACCGTGGACATGTGGACATATCTTAGAATTTACTTCTGAATTAAAATGATATGCTTTTATTTCTTTATGAAGAGACTTTTCTTGTTTAGATCATAATAAATTTTCTAAGTTATCTATAACCCATATTTCACATATTACTCAACTCATTCTCCTGGATTTCCTTCTGTCCTTCCTGGGAAATTTCTTCCAACAGAGTTTGAAAATATGGTCTTTGTGCATCAACACTTCTAAGGCTGTGTCATGTCTGAAACTTTATCACGATCTTGCTTTCAAAGGCTAGTTTGCTGTTGTTGTTTAGTCCCTAAGTCTAGTCCCTAAGTCGTGGCCAGTTCTTTGCGATCCCATGGACTGCAGCATGCTAGGCTTCCCTATCCTTCACTATCTCCCAGAATTTGCTCAAAATCATGTCCATTGAGTAGGTGATGCTATAAAATTATAGTTTGAATGCACTTTAGAATTAGAGCTGGGCTGAAATCCCCATTCCACTACCACCTGTGTTACCTTGAACAAATTGTTTTACATCTGTGAGCTCTCTTCCCTCATTTGTAATGAAAGAGTGTTAATGTCTAATACACAACACTGTCACCAGAGCTGGTGATACATGCAAGATAACTGAAATGTTATATTACAAGGAGTTTATAAATGCTAATTGCTTTTTAAAATTAGGCTTTCCTGGTAGCTCAGACAGTAAAGAATCTGCCTGCAATGTGGCGGACCCAGGTTTGATCCCTGGGTCAGGAAGATCCCCAGGAGAATGAAGGACAACTCACTTCAGTATTCTTGCCTAGAGAATTCCATGGCCAGAGGGACCTACCAGACTCCTCTTTTTAATAGTTTGAGGTTATTATTTTTTTTAATAGTTTAAGGCTATTTTTCTTTAACATGTTGACACAATTACTGCATTATCTTCTTACCTCAAGTATCACTATTGAAAAGTCTAATTTCAATCTGATATTTTCAATTTTGTGGATCTAAAAACTTTTAGAATTTTAAAATTTTCTCTTTGAATTTAATATTCTTAAATTTCACACCTCCAGATAAGGTTTTCCTTATTTATCCTATCTTGTACTCCATAAGCTCTTTTGTATAACTAATGTTCATTTTTTCTTAATTGCGAAAAATGTGTTGTCACTATTTCTCAATTGTTGCCTCATCCTATTAAATTTCCCACCTCTCCAGTCTTCCTGGGAGAAGGCAATGGCACCCCACTCCAGTACTCTCGCCTAGACAATCCCATGGACGGAGGAGCCTGGTGGGCTGCAGTCCATGCGGTTGCTGAGAGTCGGATGCGACTGAGTGACTTCACTTTCACTTTTCACTTTCATGCATTGCAGAAGGAAATGGCAACCCACTCCAGTATTCTTGCCTGGAGAATCCCAGGGGCAGGGAAGCCTGGTGGGGTTGCACAGAGTCGTACACGACTGAAGTGACTTAGCAGCAGCAGCAGCCAGTCTTCCTGAGATTCCACCAGAGGTGTATTCTCATTTATCCTCCTTATCATAATTTTTTATTTTCTATTTTTCTTTTTTTTTAATTCTTTCCTGTGTCTTCTGGGAGATACTCTTACATTAACTTTCCAGTTAACTAATTTTTTCTTTGCCTCTACCTTTCATGCTATTTATCCCTCATTGAAATTCTTTATTTCAGCTGTTATAATTTTTATAGCCAGTGTTTCTATTTGGCTGTTTTTTATAACTGCTCCTTCATGCCTTATGTAACCAAAATGCTTTCATCTCTTTGATGACATTTATTATATTTATTTTAAATTCTTTATCCATCTGTTTCATTCATTCTGACTGGTTTATAATAAATAATCTCAGTGTTCTTTCTTTAGGCATAAGGTGCTTCTCAGCTTTTGGCCAAATGATGATTATTTTACCCTAGAAAAATTACCTGTATTAGCCAAAACATGAGAAGGGCAAAGTTTAGGCTTCTGTTTGTTTTCTTCATAAGTTTATGAAGAACAAGTAACCACACTCCAAGTCACGGAGCTCCATGTATTGACTATTTCTATTTATTGCCCTCTTACCTGTGACCATAGCTCTTTACTATCTGAAAGTGAAAGTCACTCAGTCATCTTTGTGACCCCATGGACTAGTCCATGGAATTCTGCAGGCCAGAATACTGAAGTGGGTAGTATATCCCTTCTCCAGGCCAGAATACTGAAGTGGGTAGTATTTCCCTTCTCCAGGGGATCTTCCCAACCCAGGAATTGAACACAGGTCTCCCACATTGTGGGCAGATTCTTTTCCAGCTGAGCCACAAGGGAAGACCAAGAATACTGGAGTGGGTAGCCTATCCCTTCTCCAGCAGATCTTCTTGACCCAGGAATGGAACTAGGGTCACCTGCATTGCAGGCAATTCTTTACCAACTGAGCTATCAGGGAAGCCCCTTACTATCTGAGCCACCAGGCAAGTCCTTTGTGACCCCAACTGTTAAGGAATGCTTCCTCTCACCTTACAACTACTCTCTTCTGAAGGTTTTCTTCCTTTGATATATTGACCTAACTTGGAGTATGGAGGGACTGGCAGCAAGTCTTTCTTTTGTTATCTGCTCCTCACTCAAGCCAGTCTCTGGCACTGCCATAATATTGCCCCACAAACTCTTGAGTTACTGGGCTGGCACTACCAGATTTTTTGTTCTACAGTTACATGGGAGCAAAAAATAATCTACCCAGAGATATGTATGCAGAGAGACATTCACAATCCAAAAGCTTCCTCCCAACTCATTACCAATACACACACACACACACACACACACACCGTCACAACTACCTTCTTGAATGGATCTCACAATCGCCAATTTAGTTACTCACGCTGGTTTTTTCTTTATGTTGGGTCTCCAGGGTTAGATTGTGGAGGGAGTAGCAGCCCATATTTGTTCATCATGTTGGTGGATCCTATCTTTACTTTTCTACTACATTAAACAGAATTTTCCCAGTCTAGTAAATAAATGAGAGTGCTGAATCTATTTCATAATTTTCCACAAAGTATGTTTCTACAAGTGTAAATGGATATGTCTCAGTCTATTAGCCATGAAGGATGGGGTAGAGAAGCTGTCCAAAAGAATACAGGGCTCAGTTTTCAGACAAGAGACTCAAGATGAGCTTTAGACTCCAGGATATGCTCCATGATATAAGAGTAGCAATTCCAAGGGATTTTCTCTGGAAGAACATAGTTTTCAGCCTATCTGCTCTAGATGAGGCTCAGAAATCTATCCTAAACAAACCTTGGGTCACACCCAGTGAGCAAGTTACACAAAGAGGCTACCATACTCAAGGTCACCTGAGAACCAAGTAAAGGGTAAGTCACAGAAGACCTTATAGCTCCTTATCTCTAGTTCAGTTCAGTTTAGTCGCTCAGTCGTGTCCTACTCTTTGCGACCCCATGAATTGCACCATGCCAGGCCTCCCTGTCCATCACCAGCTCCCGGAGTTCACCCAGACTCACGTCCATCGAGTCAGTGATGCCATCCAGCCATTTCATTCTCTGTCGTCCCCTTCTCTTCCTGCCCCCAATCCCTCCCAGCATCAGAGTCTTTTCCAATGAGTCAACTCTTCGCATCAGGTGGCCAAAGTACTAGAGTTTCAGCTTTAGCATCATTCCTTCCAAAGAACACCCAGGACTGATCTCATTTAGAATGGACTGTTTGGATCTCCTTGCAGTCCAAGTGACTCTCAAGAGTCTTCTCCAACACCACAGTTCAAAAGCATCAATTCTTTGGCGCTCAGCCTTCTTCACAGTCCAACCCTCACATCCATACATGACCACTGGAAAAACCATAGCCTTGACTAGATGGACCTCTAGATGTCTCTGCTTTTGAATATGCTATCTAGGTTGGTCATAACTTTTCTTCCAAGGAGTAAGCGTCTTTTAATTTCATGGCTGCAGTCACCATCTGCAGTGATTTTGGAGCCCAAAAAAACAAGTCTGACACTGTTTCCACTGTTTCCTCATCTATTTGCCATGAAGTGATGGGACCAGAAGCCATGATCTTCATTTTCTGAATCTTGAGCTTTAAGCCAACTTTTTCACTCTCCTCTTTTACTTTCATCAAGAGGCTTTTTAGTTCCTCTTCACTTTCTGCCATAAGGGTGGTGTCATCTGCATATCTGACATTATTCATATTTTTCCTGGCAATCTTGATTCCAGCTTGTGTTTACTCTGCATATAAGTTAAATAAGCAGGGTGACAATATAAAGCCTTGACACACTCCTTTTCCTATTTGGAACCAGTCTGTTGTTCCACGATCAGTTCTAACTGTTGCTTCCTGACCTGCATACAGGTTTCTCAAGAGGCAGGTCAGGTGATCTGGTATTCCCATCTCTTTCAGAATTTTCCAGTTTGTTGTGATCCATTCAGTCAAAGGCTTTGGCATAGTCATTAAAGCAGAAATAGATGTTTTTCTGGAACTCTCTTGCTTTTTCCATGATCCAGCAGATGTTGGAAATTTGATCTCTGGTTCCTCTGCCCTTTCTAAAACCAGCTTGAACATCAGAACGTTCACAGTTCACATATTGCTGAAGCCTGGCTTGGAGAATTTTGAGCATTACTTGACTAGCATGTGAGATGAGTGCAATTGTTTGGTAGTTTGAGCATTCTTTGGCATTGCCTTTCTTAGGGATTGGAATGAAAACTGACCTTTTCCAGTCCTGTGGCCACTGCTGAGTTTTCCAAATTTGCTGGCATATTGAGTGCAGCACTTTCACAGCATCATCTTTTAAGATATGAAATACCTCAACTGGAATTCCATCACCTCCACTAGCTTTGTTCGTAGTGATGCTTTCTAAGGCCCACTTGACTTCACATTCCAGGATGTCTGGCTCTAGGTGAGTGATCGCACCATTGTGATTATCCGGGTCATGAAGACCCTTTTTGTACAGTTCTTCTGTGTATTCTTGCCTTATCTCTAGAGCATGAGGAAATTGGTTTTCTAATAACTGTGACAACAAATTCTACTTTACCAACTTTCAAAGAACAGGGAATTTTTTGTTATTGCTGTTTAAGATAGTGGAAAAAAGTGAAAGTGTTAGTCACTCAGTTGTGCCAGTTCTTTGCCACCTGCATGGACTGTAGCCCACCAGGCTCCTCTGTCCATGGAATTCCCCAGGGAAAAATACTGGAGTGAGTAGCCATTCCCTTCACAAGGGAACTTTCCCACCCAGGGATCAAATCCGGGTCTCCTGCACTGCAGGCAAACTTTAAAGATAGAATCAGTTATGAATTGCTGTGTAACAAATTACTTCAAAACTTGGAAGCTTGAAACAATAAACATCTATTAATATTATTTCATAGTTTCAGTGGGTGATGAATTCAGTAGCAGTTTAGTTGATAGATGCAGCTTATGAATTCCAGGACAGATGGTAAGAAAAGCTGCAGTCATCTGAAAGCTTGACTAGAACTGGAGGATCAGCCTCACTTACATGGTTGTCAACCAGAAGCCTCAGCTCTGTGCTGGCTGTTGGCAAAAGGCTTCATTTCCTCAGAACTTGGGCTGCTTGAGTGTCCTCACAACATGGCTGCTGGCTTCCCACATAACAAGTAATGTGATAAAGAGTAAGGAAGGGACCAAATGCCTTCTGCCACCTAGTCTCATCATTTCCAACATATTCCATTTGTTATAAGCAAGTCACCAAGTCTACCCCAAGATAAAAGGAATTAAATTCTTCTTCCTAAAATGAAGGAAGGAATAATAAAGAACTTGTGGACCTTTTTTTAAAAAAATCACCACTGCAACTTCAGTTCAGTTCAGTTGCTCAGTCATGTCCGACTCTTTGTGACCCCATGAACTGCAGCACGCCAGGCCTCCCTGTCCATTACCAACTTCCAGAGTTCACCCAAACTCATGTGCATCGAGTTGGTGATGCCATCCAGCCATCTCATCCTCTGTCATCCCCTTCTCCTTCTGCCCCCAATCCCTTCCAGCATCAGGGTCTCTTCCAGTGAGTCAACTCTTCGCGTGAGGTGGCCAAAGTATTGGAGTTTCAGCCTCAGCATCAGTCCTTCCAATCAACACCCAGGACTGGCCTCCTTTAGGATGGACTGGTTGGAGTACAAATAAATGATAGTTCTCCCTTCACCAACACAGGGTTTAACAAATCAAGTGCCACATCAAATTTTAAAACTTTGTCAATCAAGTTAACAAAGAATTTCAAGGACATAAAAGCAATATGCCTTTTGTCATGATATGGCAAATAGATATTATTCAAGTGTTTCTCTAAACCTTTATAATACTGCAAAATGCTATTATAAGAACTCTAAGATATTAGAATTGATTTTTAAAAGTACCTAAAACTTCAAAATAAATCCAAAGATGCCAAAGTCACTTTTCATTGTCATACTGGAGCATTGTCTAACAGGTCTGTCCAAGGTTTATTTAATTTTCTAAGGGAGTATATCTTTGTTTGACTCCTCATTTACTGTTCATTCAAGCCCAGACTCTATGAAGATATGTATTACTTTGTGAACTTTAGTCTGATAAGTGATGATTTCTCTCCAATAGAAAAATAACCCTATTGTTTATGATTTTATTGCTCTGAGAGATATAATGCATTTAGTCTCTTATTTAGCCAGCTTGTTTTATCATTCCTTTCATGACTGACTATATAAGTCTTTGTTCCTTCAGTTCTTCTCTAAACCAGTTTTACCTCATAGCTGGACCCCTCACTAATGAGTTAAATAAACGTTGACACATTCTTACTTTATACTTGTACAGAGTCACGTTTTTAGCTTTCTGAAAATTATACTTTAATCACCTGTGAGCCGAGGCTATTTCACTGTGTTGTCCAAGAAGAACACCCTATGAGTTTTTCCCTCATTCAAACATTTCTCTTGAGTCCTGGAGGAAATCCCAAGAGCAAAATAACTTTTCTGTCATTGACTGTTTTTTATCCTTCTGATTTTGTTTTTATTTTCACTTTTGGTTGTGAGTCTGTATTCTGTCCAGTTTGTTATTGGGGCCATGTATTCTCCCATCATCCAGTCCATAGATTTCTAAATAGTGGAGCATTAGGCCAATCTCAGTCTAGAGATTACCTTCGTGCCAGGAGCCAGCATGGGAGATCCCACCCATGACAAGGTCATGCGGAGAGGCCTGATGGGCAAGGCAATTCAGGCTTCAGGGGTTTCCCCTGGGTTTTCCTGAGCATCTACCCCCAAACCAAAATCTGTCTGTTTACTGTCTGCTATACTATACTCTTCTGACATTACCACCTTTTCTCTGGAAAGAGTTAATTCAGAGCTCCAGTTAACAGTCTCCTGCATATAAAAAGAATGTCTCGGCTTGAAACCCCTTTGATGGCTTTCTAACTTATCTGACCGGTCTGCTTTACAACTTGTGGATTGTTTACAGCCCCCAACCGTGAAAGGCACAAAGCTTAAAACATTTTAAAGATATAGAGCCTTTTGGAGCTAAGAATTAGTTTGGTGAAGAGTTTGTTGAGTTAATATTTGCTGCCAGGCCTCCATATCCTTTATCTTTTAGGCACCTGGGAGGATATTAATCAATGTAATCAGGATGCAGAAATAGGAATATAGTAGTTTTGATGTTAGCAATACTAGACTTTTGAGTTAATTACTTTTCTCTTTGTTATAAATCACTGTAATTCTTTCATTGTTATAAATTGTTGTATCCTTGCTATGTAAGAATGTAACTTTATTTAGTGCTTTCTGAGAGTGGCACCAGACTTTGGGAAGAACAACACTATTACCCTTATCAGAAAAGGGCTGTAAAATGTTAATTGGCCTTCTGGCCAGAAGATGATGTAGATCACCTAAGATTTATGTATACAACTAGGTATGCAGAGAGAAAGCCTGGTCTTGATAAGAGTCAGGGCGGCTGACACTGCATAATTTTGTATTATCCATTGATCTCTATGTATAATCAAAAGTATAAAAAGCCTTCTGAACAATAAAGGACAGATCAGTTTCTCGGACTAGTCTCTCGAACTAGTTTCTTGGAAATCTGGTTTCTCCCATGTCTCTCTCTATCTCTTTCTCCCTCTCTTTTCTCTCCTTTTCTAGCTGAATTCCCATCTGCAGCAGGGAGGCTCACCATGTCTACTTACTTGCCCCGGCTTTTAAGTCCTGTGGGAGAGGGAGCCCAAGGTGGGGCACCCTCCGCTATTCAAATGAGTGACAGTGGCCTAACGTAGATGGTGCAAACTTCTTGTCCTGAAGTTTTATTGGCTTTCCCAGTAAAACAAGTTATTCAGCTTCTTTTCTCCACTAAGTTTTCCTACTATACTATTTCTTCCTAATCTCTCTTTATATTTCTAATTAAATAAATAAGTTTTCCTCGCCTATGCCGTCTCCCCTTCAAATTTCCTGGATCCACTGGGGCAGGACCCCAGCACCTTCTGTATACATGAGTCTGCTGTGTACATATGCTTAGTGGCTCAGTCGTGTCTGATTCTGTGACCCCATGGACTGTAGCCTGCCAGGCTCCTCTGTCCATGGGATTCTCCAGGCAAGTATACTGGAGTGGGTTGCCATTTCCTCCTCCACGGGATCTTCCAAATCTGGGATCAAATCTGCATCTCCAGTGTCTCCTGCGTTACAGGCAGGTTCTTTACCTGCTGAGCATTATTCACCAATGGTACAAAGGATGACTGGAAATCTGATTTTATGGTATGGCTCTGTCAATATAATGGGGACCCAGTCTTGGTCAGATGAGGTGACAGATAATCTATAGTCTGTTTGACTTTTTGGTTTGTTGCTTTGTCTCTGTGTGAGCCTAACCCAATTAGGAAAACACTTTATGCTTATTGAAAAGGAGCTCTCTGAGATCTAGACAGATGAGTTTTTCATTTTTGTTTACTTTAGACCTGTGTCTGTAGTTGTGGAATTGAAGCTACAACCCTTTTGTGTTTCTCTGTGTTGATAAATGAGAAAAGAATTCCTTTCACTGCATTACTATGAAATATTTTCCTGCCTCTGGAGGGTAATAATACATTAAATTTTAAAAACTCAAATTAAAGAAGCTCTGTTTTATTTGGTTATAGAGAACTATAAGGCATTACATAAATTTAGGATTTCCAGAATTTTGATAATGCTCTGAGTGTGCTATCCTTTGAAAAAGCAAACAATAGAAACTTTCACAGAAACTTCTAGGTCAGAAGCATTTTTATATAATAATCCTAGTTCACACAATGAAAGTGAATTTTGCACAAATCACAAAGAATTTTCTAATTTTTCTTAAAAGGAGCTTCTTGTGGGACTTCCCTGGTGGTTCAGTGGTAAAGAATCTGCCTGCCACTGCAGGAGACATTGTGGGTTCAATCCCTGATTCAGGAAAATCCCACATGCTGTGGAGCAACTAAGCCTGTGTGTCACAACTATTGAGCCTGTGCTCTAGAGCCCGCGAGCCACAACTTCACAGCCCTCCAGCTGCAACTACTGAAGCATGAGTGCCCTGGAGCCCGTGCTCTGCAATAAGAGAAGCCACTGATTTGAGAAGCCTGCACACCACAACTGAAGAGTGGTCCCTGCTCCCCACAACTAGAGAAAAGCTCATGCAGCAACAAAGACCCAACACAGCCAAAAATAAATATTACTAAATAAAAAAATTTTTTTAAGAGCTGCTTATTTTTTCCCTAGTTTTATCAAAGTGAAAGATATAATAAAAGCATACCTTTTTAAAGATTTGGATTTACTTATCACAAACAAACTAGGAATCTGCAGTTCTTAGATTTTTTTTATTTTTTATAAGTTCAGATAATATTGCTATTATGTAATTTTTAATTGAGGAAGATTACACTTCAGCTGGGCTTCCCAGGTGGTGCTAGTGGTAAAGAACCTGTCAATGCAGAAGACGTGGTTTCAATCCCTGGGTCAGGAAAATTGCCTGGAGGATGGCATGGTGACCCACTCCAGTATTCTTGCCTGGAGAATCCCATGAACAGAGAAGCCTGGCAGGTTACAGTCCATCGGGTCACAAAGAGTCAGACACAACTGAAGCGTCTTAGCACGTATGAATACACACTTCCAATTAAATAATTGTAATTCTGATTAATATTTTACATCAACAGTAATTATGTTCTGTAGTGTGTCACTGAAACTTGTTTTCCAAGATCTTTTTTTTTTTCACTTTTAAGACAGAAAACTAATATTAAATTGAGTTAATAATTGGAATGCTCTTGGATACCTGACATAATATCTAAGTAAACATGGTTTTAATATATGTGTTTTTGTTTTTTTCTTGCACATTGTAAAGAGCTATACTTCTGAGCTGGTGACATATACATTCATTTTTCCTACTTTAAGAAGGTATAAAAAGATATGTGTAGTTGTAAAACATGTGTACTCATAAGTTTTGTGGTCTGCTAAAAGGCTTGTGTATCACAAACAGTTCACAATGAACTACCTCCAGTATTTTTCTGATTAATAGAAGTGAGTTACTTAGGTTAAACACTGTATTATTGAAGGTGTACTAGAACAATTAGGTACAAATGTGAAGGTAAGAAAATGGAGTCTGTGTGAGTACCCCCCGCCACCTCCCCGCGCAAAGAAACAGAGTGGCTTGTCTTAAAGTGTCTTGTTTCAGAACATGAAAAGGAATTATGAAAGAAAACTTGAGTGAATTTAGAAAATCATGGAAAGTTAGAACATAAACCCCATTTGCTTTGGTTTTAAATATGTGCAAACAATGAGTCTGAAAAGAAGAAATGAAATATGTAAAAGGAAAATCAACAGAGTATGCTTAGTTTGATGCATTAATTTCAAAATAGAAGGCTTTCATGAAAGACTAGAATTAGGTTTTTCTCTCTTGAAATGAAATGAAAAACTGTTCTCAGAGTAATTAGTCTGCTCTTAATGAGAGGTNATGAGAGGTAGTAAAGAGAGATTCCTCATATTCTCTGTTACCAGCCCAGGTAACAGAAATTCTATATCTCAGCAGAACAATGTTCTGTGCTTTGTGCTGCATTTTTACGCCCTTCATTATTTTCTAAAGCAAGCAACAGAATCAGAAAACTTAAGATGGACAACAGAAGTTATACAATCTGAAGAAGATAGAGAATAAAAGATTGAAAAGAGAAAGTGAACAGAGCATAAAGAACTTGGGGAACACTATTGAAAAGTCTAATATATGTGTAATTGGAGATGCAGAAGGTGACCTACAGAAGTTGATTTTCTGGATTAATAGCTGTTCACCACTGCAGGGCTCTAGATTTGTCAACCATACTCCAGAGAGGTTCATATGTGCACGTTCCTGGCTGCATCAATGTAAATGAGCAGAACAAAGCACAACATAACAAGACTTCTTTGTGATTAAAATAATCTTTGGAGTTCATTCTTATCTTGGGAAGGGCATTGTAATTTGTTAAAAAATATCCAAAACTTGAAAACAAATCAAAAGGATGTCAGTTTATCTTTCCAGTGTTATACTGTGGCATTCTCTAATAGGTCTGCCCAAAACTTATTTAATTTTCTACAAGAATGTCCTTTTGCTTGACTTACTATTTGGGACTTCCCTTGTGGCTAAGCAGTAAAGAATCTGCCTGTCAATGCAACAGACCCAGAGACACGGGTTTGATCCAAGGGACCCAGGAAGCTCCCTTGGAGAAGGAAATGGCAAGCCACTCCAGTATTCTTGCCTGGAGAATCCCATGAACAGAGGAACCTGGCAGGCTACAGTCCATGTGGTCACAAAGAGTCAGACATAACTTAGCATAAACAGCAACTATTAACCATCGGTTATAACCCAGACTCTAAAGTCACAATCTAATTTATAGACTTTCACCCAGCATAGATATAAATGATTTCTTTGACATGTGTTCACTTTCTATCTGTACAAATAATTGTTTTGCTTCTTTGAAACATTTACTTTAAGAGGATGAAATCACTGAAATTCAGTTTTGGGAAAGTCAAATGATGGCATGTGAAACTTTGGTTGTGTGCAGAGATGGACCGAAAATCTTCTCCAAATAGTTGGTTTTTTGTGTGTGTTTTTTAGAGACAACCGACACAGCCTTAGTCACTTTCATGTGATTTCATGAGGCAAAACCAAGTGTATAAGATTAAATGCTGCCTTACGAATCATTAAAAGCCATCCTAAAATCGATTGAAAAATTGACCAGAAGCCACCGCAATTTGCTCCAAAAAGAAATAACATGCTGAGTAAGCAATGCAAATGCTCCTCACCCTTCCCCAGACTGAAATAACCTGCTGGATCAGCATGGTGACAGCTACGAGTACAGTGAAGTCAAAGACAGCAAGACCTGCTGAACAGAAGCCAAAAGGATGGGCATTTCATTTATTCTGTTGTTAGTAACTATATTAAGTTTCTAGGAAGAGCATAATGGCAGAGTGTGACATAAAAACATAGTCAAAAACTTCTTTGAAATTTGCTCTAGAAAACCATCTCAAAAATAAGAGAAAAGCCTTAAATTCCTGTAAGATAAGATAATTAGGCTTTTTGTGTCATCTGATATTTTTGATCAAGAGACCTAAATTCAAATTAGTCAGATGTTCTGACTTCAAAGGACTGCAAGCATCCCTGGAAACAGACGCAGCAGCTGTTTTCCACAAAATACGAGGCTCCTATACACGATGCTCCTAAGTATTTTCCTAAAGTCACCAGAATCAGTTCCTCTAAGTTCACATAAACACACTCCGTTCTTGCTGTAATTATATCTTTGGGCCCCTCACTTGTGCTGTTAGATGATACTTTTTAAAAGTATTTTCTGCTATCTCCAAAAATTAAACAGTTTTAGTTGGGCTCAGTAAATAAGTATAATCATTTCTTTCCCCACTCCTCTCTCCAAAAAAAAAAAAAACTGAAAGAAGTAAATTTCCAGAACACACTGTGTAATAGTAAGGGAAGACTGCTAATTGAAGATGAGATGCAGACCTAAAAAATAATCTGAGAGAATGGAACAGCAAATACCCTTAAATCCTGACATTTTTGAACATTTTTATGTGTTTGCTTTTTTTTTCTATTTGGGCTTGAGATTACTACTTCAAGAAGCTTATACTGGCAACGCGATGACAGTTATGAAGTGGAAAAGAAATGGAAAGAGGGTAACATTTCAAGTTTGTGTTTTTTTTCTCACAAAGTCCGTGGATTGTGGGAGAAAAGTAAAAGACATGAGGAGAAAAATAAAGCATTAATTAGAGGGCATATCTTTGAACAAACTTGGGGACAGAATTACAGATTTTTATCTGGGTATTGTGTTTTGTTTCTGTATGTGAGCTATGCTCTGAGCTCTGTGCTACAGATTCTATTCTGGGACCCCCAAATCTTAGCATAGGTAGCACCGAGAATTTGATAGGCATTCCATAAACATTTGTTAAGGATATGATAAAACCAAATAATTAGTGAGCTATTAAAAACTGCTATGATGATAACCTTTATTTATAAAAAAGATTTCAGTTAAGGGTAGGTATAAAGAAGTGTTTCCGGCCAGTTCTTCTCAGACTTTAATGTTCATACAAATCACCTGGATATTCTTGTAAATCGGCAGATTCTGACTCAGTAGTTCCGGGTGGGGCATTTCTAACAAGTCTGCATTTCTAACCAGTTCTTAGGTGATGCTAATGCTGTGCATTCGTGGGCTACATTTTTTTAAATTTATTTTTAATTGGAGGATAATTGCTTTATAATATTGTATTAGTTTCTACCATACATCAACATGAATCAGCCATAAGTACATATTTGTCCCCTCCCTTTTGAACCTTCCTCCCACCTCCCACTCTATTCCACCCCTCTAGGTTGTCACAGAGTACCAGGTTTGAGTTCCTTCTGTCATACAGCAAATTCCCACTGGCTGTCTATTTTGCATATGGTAATGTATATATTTACATGCTACTCTCAATTAGTCCCACGCTCTCCTTCCCCAACTGTGTCCACATGACATGGGCGACATTTTGAGAACCAAGATCCTGGACAAGTTGACGGTCTGTGTCAATAAGGAGGCTACAGAGTTGGGCATCACAGAGAAATGCTGGGCACATGGCCAGCAAGGAAAAAGGAAGGCATTGGCCAAGCAGGCATGGCCACAGGGGAGGAGGGGAATGACCATCCAAGAAGTATGCACACTCCTAATTAATCTAATTAATTTAGATACCATGTGAAAGTAAGCTCCTGGAGTTGTGTGATTCTGCAGCCCTGGAAGGGACTCTTGAGAGAAAATGACCAAAAGAAGGAGATGGGAGAAGGGGAACACATGAGGGCGAAGGAAGAGAGGTGAATTTCAGCTCTGAGGAAGTTTCCTCCAGAACATTTCTCTTTAACTTTATATGGGAATATGTACAACAACAAGGATTAAAATGTATATATGGCCTCAGGAAAGTATATGTGCCATTGGTTAACCACCAGGTCATCTCCCCCTGGCTCTGTAATAACAACACAAATTACTGTATCATGTGTAAACTACTGAGCATTTATTTCTTTTTTTTTTATTTTACTTTATTTTACTTTACAATACTGTATTGGTTTTGCCATACATCAACATGAATCCGCCTCGGGTGTACATGAGTTCCCAATCCTGAACCCCCCTCCTACCTCCCACCCCAAAACCATCTCTCTGCTCATGCTTTACAATAAGAATTATGCATAATACTAAATGCAACAGTGTATATTACTGGGAGTCTTATTTTATTTCAACAATAAAATAACTTTGCCAACAAAGGTCCATATAGTCAAAGCCATGGTTTTTCCAGTAGTCATGTACAGATGTGAGAGCGGGATCATATAGAAGCCTGAGAGCCAATTGGTGCTTTCAAACTGTGGTGCTGGAGAAGACTCTTGAGAGTCCCTTGGACCAAGGGGCTCACACCAGTCAATCCTAAAGGAAATCAACTCTAAATATTCATTGGAAGGACTGATGCTAAAGCTCTGATACTTCGGCCACCTAATGCAGAGAGCTGACTTATTGGAAAAGACTGATGCTGGGAAAGATTGAAGGCAAAAGAATAAGAGGGCAGCAGAAGAAGAGAAGGTTAAATAGCATCACTGACTCAATGGACATGAATTTCAAACTCTGGAAGATAGTGAAGGACAGGGAAACCTGACATGTTGCAGTCCACGGGGTCACAAAGAGTCAGACATGAATTAGCCATTGAAAAACAACAACGACAATGCCCATCTACTTCTGATTGTGACTTGAAAACAACAGATTTTATTGTAGTTGGTATGTTTCCAATCCTAAATTCAACAAGTAAAAAGGGAAAAATTAGTATTAATAAAATTATTAACTAGAAATGTGTGACAAGATAAATGGGCCACCAATAACATAATCTACCCTAAGAGAGAAATTAAATGAGTAGTTGTGCTCTGAGAGAAATGAAAGAGCAGTCATAACTGATATATGTCATCTTAACAAAAAATAAACAGTGTTGAAGGCTTGCAGTTTTAAGCACAATGTTAGAAGCCAGTGTGTCTAATCCCATTTAATCCTAGCAACAATCCTATAAAATTGGTACAATTATTGTCTCCATTTTACCCCTAAGCAAATCAAAGCACAAAGGGGATCAGTAACATATTAAAGGCTGTATAATCAGTAAGGAACAGAACTGGAATTCAAGTCCAGGCTGACTGAAGTGCCCATAATTTTGCCACTAAGATATACATGATCCCTAGAACCAGCAACCCACATTTGTTCCTCTATTTGACATTGGGCTGAGTGTTTTACTATCTTCTAAAGCATTAACATAAATCCATGGCATATTCAGTTCTACTTCAGCTAGTCTGAAAAAAAAGAACATCAAGAAGCTTCAAGTGAGTCCAAAAGAGAAAGAATTTCTTAAACTTTATTCAAGATAGTTCAGGGGAGCAGCACTCTGGCCAAATAGTGTGAGCAGTTCAAATAACTTAGTCATAGAAAGGATATTTCAGATCAGTTCAGATCAGTTCAGTTCATTTCAGTTGCTCACTTGTTTCTGACTCTTTGCAATCCCATGGACTGCAGCACATTAGGTTTTCCTGTCCATCACTGACACCCAGAGCTTGCTCAAACTCATGTCCATCAAGTCGGTGATGCCATCCAACCATCTCCTCCTCTGTCGTCCCCTTCTCTTCTTGCCTTCAATCTTTCCCAGCATCAGGGTCTTTTCAAATGAGTCAGTTCTTTGCATCAAGAGGCCAAAGTATTGGAATTTCAGCTTCAGCATCAATCCTTCCAATGAATATTCAGGACTGATTTCCTTTAGGGTTGACTGGTTTGATCTCCTTGCAGTCCAAGGGACTCTCAATTCTTCTCCAACAACACAGTTCAAAAGTATCAATTCTTCAGTGCTCAGCTTTCTTTATAGTCCAACTCTCACATCCATACATGACTACTAGAAAAACCATAACTT
Organism: Redunca redunca; assembly: GCA_006410935.1. Taxonomy (NCBI): domain Eukaryota; kingdom Metazoa; phylum Chordata; class Mammalia; order Artiodactyla; family Bovidae; genus Redunca; species Redunca redunca. Next base: position 301,036 of record SJYQ01095251.1, read on the forward strand.
TGACTAGACGGACCTTTGTTGGCAAAGTAATGTCTGTGCTTTTTAATACACTGTCTGGGTTGGTCTCTGCTTGGCTTCCCTGATAGTTCAGTTGGTAAAGAATCTGCCTGCAATACAGGAGACGTGGGTTCGATTCCTGGGTTGGGAAGATCCCCTGGAGAATGGAAAGGCTACCCACTCCAGTGTTCTGGTCTGGAGAATTCCATGGACTGTATAGTTTCTGGGGTCACAGAGTCAGACACGACTGAGCGACTTTCACTTTCACTTTCCTTTCAGATCAAAATCATCCAAAAATCTCTCTTGCTCTGATACTATAATTTCCAAACCTTAAGATTATACTTTTATTTCCTGGATTTCTTTTTCCCCCTACAATGAGAGAATGGGAGAACCACTGGTATCACGTCATGGCTTTCTCAGAATAAATTAATAAACTGGCATTCTTACTTATACATCAGCGTTTGTGACTTGGGATACATCAAGTCTGCCTGCTTGACTAAATTATCAAAGCTGAATTCTTTGATCTTTTACACCAAAGTTCTGCCATTTTGAGAACCCGTTGGTAAAGCAGTTGACCTGACCTTTCAGGAGGATGTATTAAAACTTATTTTGTGCTGAGCTAAATAAATGTGCACTCATTTGTTTTCATTTTGCTCTGTTTCGTGTGTGTTGTTTCTTCAGTCACACACAATTTTTAAAACTAGGAGAAACATATCTCGTTGACTACGGATTGGTTGAAATGATTTCTAAGGTATACAATTCCCCTGCAAGACATTTGGCCCTGTCCAATAAGCAATAAGACATCTGGGCCATAAAACATATGGTCCAAGGACTTCCCTGGTGGTCCAGTAGTTAAGAATCCACCTGCAAATTCAGCAACACAGGTGCCATTCCTAGTCCAGGAATATTCCACATGCCACGGAACAACTAAGCTCATGCTTCACAACTACTGAAGCCCTCGCACCCTTGAGCCCAGGCTCCAAAACAAGAGAAGCCACTGCAATTGAGAAACCTGTGTACAACTAGAGTAGCCCACACTCGCCACAAGTAGAGAAAGCCCGTGCACAGCAACGAAGACCCAGCACAGCCTAAAATAAACACAAAATAAGTAAGCCAGAAAGAAAAACACCAATACAGTATGCTAACACATATATATGCGATTTAGAAAGATGGTAATGATAACCCTGTATGTGAGACAGCAAAAGAGACACAGATGTAAAGAACAATCTTTTGGACTCTGTGGGAGAGGGAGAGGGTGGGATGATTTGGGGGAATGGCATGGAAACATGTCTAATATCATATAAGAAATGAATCACCAGTCCAGGTTTGATACAGGATCCTTGGGGCTGGTGCACTGGGATGACCCAGAGGGATGGTGCAGGGAGGGAGGTGGGAGGGGGGTTCAGGATGGGGAACATGTGTACACCCGTGGTGGATTCATGTTGATGTGTGGCAGAACCAATACAATAGTGTAAAGTAATTAGCCTCCAATTAAAATAAATAAATTTAAATTAAAGAAAAAAATTTTAAGACATATGGTCCACACCTAAAGCTCCTTGAAATTTTGTCCTATTCAAAATGTCCATGATCACACTTGGTCCATGACAAATGGTTTTGGATAGAACAAAATGACAAAAAAAAAAAAATTAGCATGGACCAAATATCTGTTAACAATACAATAACAAAAAAGATGAAAAAAAGTAGAAGAGGAGGAGAAATAAACACTGTTTAATAGCCAGTGGTAGTACTATTTGGGGAGAATGACTTTGAACCAGAATTATTCATGTTCCCAGGAGAAGTTGAATAGAAACATAAACCAAAGTCACATAAAATGAAGGCTAAATAAAAGCCTTAGAGAAAGTCAGAGTTCTTTGGTCTGTTCCTAATTTCCAGAAAATGCGTTTACAAATGGTCAGGCAACTGAGCATCTGAGATCTAATTGTGTCACATCTAACAAACTGGTTTGATGTTCTCCTTTTAGAAGAGCAGATGGAGTCGTCTAAAGACTATGAGAAACCCCTGAAGAAAGATGTGACAGTCTGAGGAACAGACTTAAACTAATGTTTAAAAAAATAAATGCTTTCGTGAATTAGCAAGGATTTTGCAATCCAGATCTAAATGAGATTTTCATCATTCTTTAAACAATGCCAAAGTAATTTTCTGGTTTTGAAGAAGAAAAAAGGACAATAATTTAAGAAGCTAAGTAAAGAGCAATTGATGAGAAGGAGTTCGGCGTGAATGCAACATCAAGGAAAATGGTTTCAGAGGGGTTTTCTTCTATTAAAAATGTCTTTAAAATATAGGGCATTGCAAAGAATAATATAATAAATACTTGTGTATCTAATACATAGTTTAAACAAATACTCATGTTTTGTCGTACTTGCTTCAAGTCACTTTTGAGAGAAATAGATCCTTATAAATACAGTTTACATTCTCTCTATTCCTCTTCCCAGTTCAATTCTCCTCCCTTTCTCCCAAAAACTCATTACTCTGAGTTTTGACGTGTACTACATCTACTATATATGTATGCAGTATAAAACAGTACCTTATATACAAGTATATATACAAAGTAAGTGTAGTATTAAAATACAGATTGGAGGGACTTCCCTGGTGGCCCACTCCAAGCTCTGACAATGCAGAGGACTAAGATCCTACATGTCACACAGTTTGGCAAAAAAAAAAAAATACAGATTGAAAAAACACCAAACTNAAAAAAAAAAAAAAAAAAATACAGATTGGAAAAACACCAAACTTGTATATCACGTAGGTATATATGTAACTCATATATCTCATGTACTTTCAACTATATTCATAAAATTGCTTTTAAACTGAGACATTTCAGAGCATAGATTTCAGAGTTAGTTGACATGGCTAAAATCTAGTGGCCATTCTTGGAAAATAATAAGAATAGAGATAAAATTTGGAGCAAGGACTTTGTTATAGTGAATTCTGAAAGCTATTTTATAAATTCTGAGCATATACAGAGAATGAAAAAGGATTTCAAAGATGGTGATGTGACCAAAACTTCTAAGAAGCTCATGTTTTGTAAATTTGAAATCAGAAATGAAACAAGTCCAAATAGATTTCAAAGGTGAATTCAGGTACTATAAAAGATTATGGTGGCTCATTGAACTCTCTTCCAGGCGTGCTAAGCTACTCTCTGGGAATAATTTACACAGCTTTGGAAATGACACTAGGGTACTCCTTAGTAAGTTACTATCTGATGTACTGATTTTTCTTAGCACCTAAATTATTCTCACAACAGCAGCTCTTTCCTGAGATTAAGTTATGGTCTCCATAACCAAATAGTTTTCTGATTACTTAAGGGTTCCTGTGACTTTCAAATGTGCTCAACTTAATCACATAAGTAATTTAGGCCACCTAGAAAACCCACCTAAACAAGTAAAATTCACTCTGATGCTACTGTGTCCATATGCTTAAAGACAACGGTATGAAAAAGGTCAATCTGATATATTCAAGCCTATTAAAGAGAGAATCTACTGACTGTACTGCCAATCCAAATGGCCATTATGATTGGCAAGCAAGGCCAGTTAAAGAAGGAATGGTTCACTTATGGCTTTTATGCAGTCAGAAGTCCAGTAAGTTATAAATGCTCTATAAGTCTGGCTCATGGTCAGATTTCGTGGGATCATTACCAATCCCTTGGTAATTTTATCAAAGAGAGAGGTATCGATCCCAGTATCCCAGCCAAATTTTAACTTACAGAATTACACCTGACCCTACCCAAATTCCCTCAGATTAAGTGATATATTCTGTGAGAATAAGCACCCCTGACTTCTAATGTGCTCCATCCAACCCACGGATGTTTCAATTCAGTTCAGTCGCTCAGTCATGTCCGATTTCTGCGACCCCATGAACCGCAGCACTCCGGGTTTCCCTGTCCATCACCAACTCCTGGAGCTTGCTCAAACTCATATCCATTGAATCAGTGATGCCATCCAACCATCTCATCCTCTGTCATTCCCTTCTCCTCCTGCCTTCAATCTTTCCCAGCATCAGGGTCTTTTCCAGTGAGTCAGTTCTTCACATCAGGTGGCCAAAGCATTCGAGTTTCAGCTTCAGCATCAGTCCTTTCAAAGAATATTCAAGACTGATTTCCTTTAGGATGGACTGATTGGATGTCCTTTCCATCCAAAGGACTCTCAAGAGTCTTCTCCAACACCACAGTTCAAAAGCATCAGTTCTTTGGTACTCAGCTTTCTTTATAGTCCAACTCTCACATCCATACATGACTACTGGAAAAGCCATAGCTTTGTCTAGATAGACCTTTGTTGGGAAAGTAATGTCTCTGCTTTTTAATATGCTGTCTAGGGTGTCTTTTAATTTCATGGCTTCAATCACCATCTGCAGTGATTTTGGAGCCCCAAAAAGTAAAGTCTGTCACTGTTTCCAATGTTTACCCATCTATTTGCCATGAAGTGATGGGACCAGATGCCATGATCTTTGTTTTCTGAATGTTGAGTTTTAAGCCAACTTTTTCACTCTCCTTTTCACTTTCATCAAAAGGCTCTTTAGTTCTTCTTCTTCACTTTCTGCCATAAAGGTGGTGTCATCTGCATATCTGAGGTTATTGCTATTTCTCCCAGCAATCTTGATTCCAGGTTGTGCTTCATCCAGTCCAGCATTTCTCATGACGAACTCTGCATGTAAGTTAAATAAGCAGGGTGACAATATACAGCCTTGACATTCTCCTTTCCCAATTTTTAACCAGTCTGCTGTTCCATATCCAGTTCTAACTGTAGCTTCTTGACCTACATACATATTTCTCAGGAGGCAGGTCAGGTGGTCTGATAGTCCTGTTTCTTTGAGAATTTTCCAGTTTCTGCCTTGTCCAACTCAATAACATAGAAGCCTTGATGAGCTCACAGATACCTCTTCTCCTACCACACACTCAACAACAAAAAATGAACCTATTCTAATTCTTCTTTAGCGTGTTTTTGATCATTCCATTGGCAGGATCAACTGAATGTGGCATGGACAGATATTTACAACCACTGATTTCTCTACATACCTTCCCAGCAAAGAGAAAGAAGATGAAGTGTGAAGAGCAGAGCCATGAGCTTTCACTCCTGCTAGAAAAAGAGAAAATCATCAGCCTCACTGTCTACTCCCCTTGGAGATCAACTTTAGTATTCTGGTTCAGAAATGGAGGTCAGAAAATACCAAGCAATGACATTACTTTAGCAAAATGAGAAATCTGATCAGTGTTTTTCCCCTGAGAACACCTAGGGAAGATCATCTCTAAAGGCGGGTAAACTAACATGGAGTGAAGTGCCCCAGGGGTGAGGCAACTGTAGTGTCCCACCAGTCTGCAGGACAACTTAGGATGAGAATCCACAGACTAGTGGGTCTTTAATTGTCAGTCTTATAAAAATAGAAACATAAATAATATGGTATTATTATAGAAAATTAAATAATATGGTATTTTTTTGCTTGATTTTATTTGAAAACAGTTGATTCAACGAGAAAAAAATGAACTACCAGGGTTTGATATCACTCAGGTTTTAATCTCGAACTCATCAAGAAGTTAACAGAGTTCTCGTTTTCATATGCTTGTTTTGTATGTTTATATAGCTCAAGTTACCTATAAACACTAGAGCGGGATTTCTTTGGTAATAAGGATTAGAGGCATTGTTATTGTGGAAAATAATATGAATGACTATAGTTCAGAAAGCACTAATGCCATTCCGAGGAATATAAACTACAGCATAGTTGGCTGTGAAACATAAATACATCTAGTTAACACTTAAGCACATTTTGAGGGTCTGAAAAATCATCTTTTCTCTTTTTGAGCAATACTGACACTCATTACCACCTTTGAATATAATTTCATGCAACTTAATTTTCTTATTTATAAAACTGTTTCCAGGTGTGATTATTATTCATCCATCACATGATATATTTTTTAAAATGAAACTGACAGCATTCATTTCTAGAATTTATGTGTGCTGGTAGAATGCTCTAATTATACAACAAAGTAATTTAGTTAATGTAATTTTTTGATACTCAGTTATACTCCCTAAAGATGTTCATAAAGTTAAAAAAAAATTAAACTCCAAAGTCCATGTATTTTTTCATTAATACTATTCACAATTTCTTTGTGGATTGTAACTATATAACCCAAGGTGATGTCTGCTAATTCTTTCTCAATTTCCTTTTCTTAATCTGCATAATAAGAAACCCCAAGGATAGACAGAAAGAGCATCTTTGATATAATTGTAGGCTCACAAACAAACTCTGACAGTAGAGTTTGAAAGGATTACTTCAGAAGGAAGGTCCTGAAAGTGAGAAAATTCAGGAAAATTTAAGACATCCTTAATCTATTTGCGAATGCAGACAACAAAAGTACAACAAATGATCCCAGTACTAAAGAACTCCAGAAAGGCATTCCACTTTGCATTAAGATATAGGTGCAATCATTCATTTATTCAACATTTATTGAGGGCCTATTAGATGACTAGCACGAGGTGGAGCTTCCCTGGTGGCTCAGCTAGTAAAGAACCCACCTGCCAATGCAAGAGATACAAGAGACATGGGTTTGATCCCTGGGTCGGGAAGATCCCATGAAGAAGGAAATGGCCACCTGTTCCAGTATTCTTGCCTGGAAAATCTCATGGACAGAGAAGCCTGGCTGGCTACAGTCCATGGGGTTACAAAGAGTTGGACATGACTGGTCACTGATGCACCTATGCCTACTAAGGTACCAGGCAGCAGGAATTCAAGAATGAAAAGGATGGGTCTCTGCTCCAGTCTGGGGAGGGAAGAGAGAAGACAGATGCACAAGGAATTTGCTTGTAGTGGTTAAGATTGAACATGGCTACAAGCTTCTCCTGGAAACAATGGTGATTCAGGTAAACATCAGTCAAGTCTGCTCTGAAGCAAGATCCGTGGTAAAGAACAATCAAGAGCAAAAGACACTGGCTCCCGGGATCCTCCTCCAACTGAGCATCAGAGTCTGCTGGCAGAAACCCTGTAGTCTCCAGCTTAGAAATCCCTCCCCCATTGCATCAAGACTGTTCACAGACCTTGAGTCCCCAACCTCCAGGATTTAATGCCCAGTGATCTAAGGTGGAACTGATGTAATAACAATAGAAATACACAATAAATGTAATGCTCTTGAATCATCCTTAAACCAATCCTCCACCCCCACCAGCTGTACATAGAAAAACTATCTTCCGTGAAACCAGTCCCTGGTGCCAAAAAGGTTGGGGACTGCTCTCCTAGAGGACACCCCCCCAACAAAGGGGCCTGGTGGGCCTTTCTGCCTGCAGCACTGTTTATTTATCCTCTCTCATAATTAAACCTTCTTCTAATCCTACAAGGTAATAATATTTGCAAATGGAGAACACCTGGCTATCCAACATGATGAATTTTCCAGGCTTCTGGGAAAAGGGTTGTTCAAGCCAAAAGAAATCTAACACGCCCCCAGAAAGTAACCTGAGCCCTTCACAATATGAATACACAGGCACAGGGGTTAAATGTATAATGTATATTCAGCACAGAGAAAGCATGAATATTATGTCTCTGTGTGTGTGCATGTGTGTGTGTGTGTAACCACAGAATTCTAAGCTTGTAGGGTGTGCTTTACATCTATATCATATGTTATCCAGATACCAGTTGTATATTATAAGCTGCATATGCAATACCATATGGACACCATAAAATATCACATGTGTTGTCAGGATAATTTTACATTTAGTGCATGATTAAAATGTCTTATATTATACACCTATCTTTTCTGTGTGTGCATGGATTTGTCTCACAAATTGATTTCATTATCAAATTCAGATATCAATCAAAGTTAAAGTCTCTTTACTGAAATTTAATAAAAAGCAATATGGAAACGTGACTACAGTTTGTTTTTCTTCCCTAGATTTTTCTGCCATGCAGCATTTAACACTGGTGCAGCTGTCAATACCCATTCATCTGCTATCGGGCAGCTTTTTCCTTTCACTCACTGTGACATTTTTAAAGTGGCAAAAAAAAAAAAAAAGCTTAAAACAGCATATTTGTCACTTTTTTCTTTCTAGTGACCTTTTAAACACTAGGGAAAATTATATGTACTAAACCTTTTAATCACTCCATGTACATTTCACAATAGTGCTTTCTACAGGGGTATCCTTTAATTAAATTTAAGAAATTTACATTGTACACACTGCTGTTCATTTAATTATTCAAACATTTAAACATAAGAAAACCTCATAACTTTTAGCTATGGCAACCATGTGATGTAACTGTTATCTATATTAAGAATCATTTTTTATAAGGAGAATTTCAGAAATAACTTGTACATACCCTCAGCTTCCAGTCTTTAAGTCCTGATACATAGCTACATGAAGCGCTTTCTTTCAGCATTTAAGAAATTTAAGAATTTAAATTTAAATCCAGTGAAGAAAAACAGTCTTTATGCTTCCATATTGTTTTTTTATTAAATTTAAGGAAAATTAAGAAATTTAAGGAAAAAGATACATGGATGGCAAGACATTACAGGGAACGTTTCCAGGAGGAAGATGTTATGATTGGGTCTCTGGGCTTCCTGTCGGTCCATTGGTTAAGAATTCCAATGCTGGGGTCATGGGTTTGATCCCTAGTCAGGTAACTCAGACCCCACAAGCCATGGGGCAACTAAGCCCAGGAGGCACAAAGTAAGATTCCCAGTGCCACAACTAAGACCTGACACAGCCAAAAATAAACAAATACATAAGCAAATATTAAAAAGAAAAACTGAATCTCAACCCTATTTTGGATCAGTCTGTGTGACCTTGAGGGAGTCACTGTGTATATTTGATTGCACCATTATGTCACCATTTGCAAAAACAAAATACTGATAGCCACTTCTTTTCATCACAGTATCATTGTGGGGATCGAATTAGTAAATATCTGTGAATATGCCCCGAAATCTACTTTAAAAATGAAAAGCAATATGACTTTTAGTTCAAAAACAAATATTATCTGTTTTCTAGAAGTGGAGAAATTTAAAATTCTTGTAACACACCAGAAAGAAATCAAAGGTTTAAAACAGCTAAAATATCAACATTAGCAGTACATTATTTAAAATCAGTGTCCTTTCTAAAAACAGAAACAGAAATACTGCTGTCCCTGCTATAGAATGGTATTACAAATTGCAAAGAGTAGTAATTCTGGAGTGCCCATTTAGTTTCATTTTTATTCTTATCATTTTCACTATGACTGTCATACCTTCAGACACAAATAAGTCTCACAGACATAGAAAACAAATGTATGGCTACCAAAGCGGAAACAAGGAGGGATAAGTTAGGAATTGGGGATTAGCATAGACTATATATAAAATACTATATATATATATAACTACTATAAACTACTATATATAAAATAGATAACAAGGACCTACTGTATAACACAAGGAACTATACTCAATACTCGGTAATAATCCATAAAAGAACCTGAAAAAATTTATAAACATATATATCCATATATAACTGAATCACTTTGCTGCACATCTGAAACTAACACACACTGTAAATCAGCTGTGTGTGTGTGACTTCTAAGTCACTTCAGTTAAGTCAGACTGTTTCTGACCCCATGGACTGCAGCCCACCAGGCTCCTTCATTTATGGAATTTTTCAGGCAAGAATACTGGAGTGGGTTTCCATTTCCTAGTCCAGGGGAACTTTTCAAGTCAGGGATTGAACCTGCCTATATTCCATCTCCTACGCCAGATGTGGATTCTTTACCACTGAGCCACGTGGGAAAGCCTGTAGCTTTCATACTAGAAAAGTTTTTTTCTTTTTAAAAAAAAGGAAAGTGAATGGGTGGCACACCCTAGGTCAGAATCTCTTATTTCACCACTTATGAGTTAGCCACCAAGAGAAAGTTAGTTTCTCAAATTATCAGTTCCTTGGTCTCTGCAACTGAGAACATAAGCCCGAACACATAAAGTTCTTAGGAGGGTCACAAATAGTGTATCTTAGTCACTCAGTCAGTTCAATCGCTCAGTCATGTCCAACTCTTTGCAACCCCATGGACTGCAGCACACCAGGCTTCCCTGTCCATCACCAACTCCCAGAGATTGCTCAAACTCATGTCCATTGAGTCAACGATGCCATCCAACCATCTCATCCTCTGTCATCCCCTTCTCTTCTTGTCTTCAATCTTTCCCAGCATCAGGGTCTTTCCAGTGAGTCAGTTCTTCATATCCGGTGGCCAAAGTATTGGAGTTTCAGCTTCAACATCAGTCCTTCCAGCGACTATTTAGGACTGATTTCCTTGAGGATTGACTGGTTTGATCTCCTTGTAGGCCAAGGAACTCTCACGAGTCTTCTCCAGCACCACAGTTCAAAAGCATCAGTTCTTCAATGCTCAGCTTTCTTTATAGTCCAACTCGCACATCTATACATGACTACTGGAAAAATCATAGCTTTGACTAGATGGACCTTTGTTGGCAAAGTAATGTCTCTGCTTTTTAATATGCTTTTAGTTTGGTCATAGCTTTTCTTCCTAGAAGCAAGTGTCTTTTAATTTCATGGCTGCAGTCACCATCTACAGTAATTTTGGAGCCCAAGAAAATAAAGTCTGTCACTGTTTTCTTTGTTTCCCCATCTATTTGCCATGAAGTGATGGGACCAGATAAAATGATCTTCGTTTTTTGAATGTTGAGTTTTAAGCCAGGTTTTTCACTCTCCTTTTCACTTTCATCAAGAAGCTCTTTAGTTCCTCCTCACTTTCTGCCATAAGGGTGGTGTCAGTGTATCTGAGGTTATTGATATTTCTCCCAGCAATCTTGATTCCCACTTGTGTTTCATCCAGCCCAGCATTTTGCATGATGGGCTCTGCATATAAGTTAAATAAGCAGGGTGACAGTATACAGCCTTGAAGTACTCCTTTCCCAATTTGGAACCAGATTGTTGTTCCATGTCTGGTTCTAACTGTTGCTTCTTGACCTGCATGCAAATTTCTCAGGAGGCAGTAAAGTGGTCTGATATTCCCATCTGATATTCCATAGTTTGTTGTGATCTACACAGAGGCTTTGGCGTAATAAAGCAGAAAGTAGCTGTTTTTCTGGAATTCTCTTGTTTTTTCGATGATCCAGTGGATGTTGGTAATTTGATCTCTGGTTCCTCTGCCTTTTCTAAATCCAGCTTGAACATCTGGAATTTCATGGTTCACAGTACTGTTGAAGCCTGGCTTGGAGAATTTTGAGCATTACTTTACTAGCGTGTGAGATGAGTGCAATTGTGCGGTAGTTTGAACATTCTTTGGTATTGCTCTTCTTTGGGATTGGAATGAAAACTGACCTTTTCCAGTCCTGTGGCCACTACTGAGTTTTCCAAATTTGCTGGCATGTTGAATGCATCACAGTGTATATTAAGGATCTGGTATGTAATACGGAGAGACGGTATTTATCACTGTTGTTTTGGCAAGAATTTTCTTACCACACTTTGCTCTGATAGTAAGGTGGAAGACTAACTGATTCTGGAGTTCAACAAGAGTCCAACCAGCGTTCTAGAAAGTTGCTGTGCCCTGTTTGGGCACCACACGAGGACAAAGAAGAAAGCTGAGCAGCGCCGAAAGCAACCAGCGAGGAAACAGTGGAGGAAGTGGGGCGGGAGTGGGCGTGGCCCCCGCGGCTGAGACTCGCCCCTTCTCCCTTTCCCCTCAGTGGCCACGCCCAGAGCAGCCGCTGAGTCCTTACTACTCCGGGATCCAGACAGACACAGCCTCCTCCGAAAACACTATGGCATCACCTCTCCCATCAGTTCAGCAGATCCCGAGGAAACTGAGTGCCTACTTACGCAGAAACTAGTTGAGACTCTGAATCCCTTTGGGGTTTGGGAAGAGGAACTACAGTGCAGGAATTTCATTTTGGGAAAATGAAAGTTTCAGTAAAATGTTTTACTTTTGAATCTCATAGATGAAGAGTACATACAGAAGGTGCTGATAATAATTGATGTGTTGTGTTGCCCTAAGACATGTTAATGGAAGTGTCTTCTTCACTTCATACTATGATAAACTGAAATTACAGGAAGAAGTAAATGATGTAAGGGGCTTCCCAAGTGGTCCTAGTGGTAAAGAACCATTCTACCAATGCAGGAGACATAAGAGATGCAGGTTAGATCCCTGGGTCCAGAAAGATCCCCTGGAGGAGGAAATGGCAACCCACTTCAGTATCTTTGCCTGGAGGATCCGACGGACAGAGGAGCCTGGTCGGCTGCAGTCCACGGAGTCCCAAAGAATCGGGCACAACTGAAGCGACTTAGAATGCACCTAAAAGAGTGAACTCCAGGAGTTGGTGATGGACAGGGAGGCCTGGCGTGCTGAGATTCATGGGGTCGCAAAGAGTCGGACACGACTGAGCAACTGAACTGAACTGAACTGAAAAGATGGAAGAGCTGTTGAAGAGGCATTGGTAACCAGTTATCAAGTTGCGCTTTTGTGGAATAGAGATTGATATTTTGATTGCAAGATGGACACTGCAGAAGACTTGGATTTGAAAGAAGAAAGTCTGCTTAAAATTTTAGATATAAGATGCATAAGAAGTGTTATTGGTTGCAGCATATCTGATGAAAATTTACGACTAGTACTAAACATTGCTTCGGAGGCAGTGCGGTGGTAAAGAATCTGCCTGCTATATGGGAGACTTGGGTTCGATCCGTGGGTCAGGAAGATCCCCTGGATTAGAAAATGGCAACCCATTCTAGTATTCTTGCTAGGAGAATCCCATGGACAGAAGAACCTGGCAGCTACAGTCCATGGGGTCAAAAAGAGTCAGACACAACTGAGTGTGTGCACACACACACACTAAACCTTGACAACTTCAGGTTAACCCTAAGAGCTATCAAACTGTGGGCCAAATGCTGCAACATCTATTCCAATATATTAGGTTTCCTTGGTGCTGTTTCCTGGGCTATGATAGTAGGAAGAACTTGCCAGTTTTATCCAAATGCAGTAGCATCGACTCTTACACATAATTTTTTGGGGGGCGGGGGGCTGTATTTTCCAAATGGAAATGACCAAATCCAGTCCTATTGAAACAGCCTGAAGAAAACAATCTTAATTTGCCAGTATGGGACCAAGGGCTTCTCAAGTGGTACTAATGGAAAAGAATTGCCTGCCAGTGCAGGAGATGCAAGAGACTTGGGTTCGATCCCTGGGTGGGGAAGATCCCCTAGAGGAGGAAACGGCAACCCATTCTGGTATTCTTGCCTGGGAAATCGCATGAACAGAGGTGCCTAACAGGCTACAGTCCATTGGGCAGCAAAGAGCTGGACACAACTGAGAGAATGTGTGCATACACACAGTTTATAATATCAGGGTCACTAGTATTTTAATATATTCTATATAGAATATATTCTATATAGAACTATCTCATAAGCCAAAGTTGTATGGGCACTTGTGCTTTAAAAAATAGTAATGGACCCTGTGGTCCAGTGGTTAAGAATCTGCTTCCAATAAGGGGACATGGATTCAATCCCTGGTCAGGGACTGAAGACTGCACATGCCTTGGGGCAACTAAGCCCATGCCCCACAGCTACTCAGCCCACATGCCACAACTACTCAGCCTACGCACCACAACTAGTGAAAGCCCAAGCACCTCAATGAAGATTCAGTGAAGCAATAATAATAATAATAATGAAAGAAAACTTAAAAAAAAGATTCCAGCCAGGAATCAAGATGAAGTTCTCCCCATCCTTCAAGTGGTCGTCTTGGAGCCATCTTGATTTGGTTTTGCCATCCTAATGAAACAAAGTCTGGAAAGGACAGCCCTCCCCCTCAAGGCTAAATATCACTGTTAGTTTGCAACCTCCAGAGTTTGGTTTGTCATCTGGGTGAAATTCAGAGTTGCCCCTCCCCTACACGGAAGACAAAGAGAGACCAAAGAAAGAGGCAGACCCTCCATATTGGTAGGTGGCAGGTGTAATCAGCAAGGAAACTTACTTAAGAGGTTTGTCACAGGACCACAAGATAGTTAGGTCTCTTCCCATGCTGGTCATAATTTTTTTAATGTATATAGATGCCATAACTATGTTTAGTCATGTATATACCATCCAGATGGTCTCCACAACATCTCATCCCCTCGAGCCTCTGTGTTTGAAATAGCTCCTAGTGTGCGAATGGTGGGTGAAATGTGTATTTCAAAGACAGGGGAGAGGGTGTGGAGCCTCTGATTGCCTGCACCCAATTGGCAGGTCAACAATCATCCTGGGACGTCCAAGGACTTCCCTGGCAATTCAGCAGTTAAGACTTCGTGCTTTCACTGCAGAGGGCATGGGTTGGATACCCTGGTAGGGGAACTCAGATTTCGCATGCCTCGTGGTAGAGTCAAACAAAAGCAGTAGTGACGTCTTTGTTCCTTCCCCATCATCGTCTCATATGAACAGGATGGGCTATTGTCGTGCCTGGTGGCAACTGGACTGTTCTGATAGAGTACACTGAACAACGCAAGAAAGGAGAGTATTATGATCACTTGAAGCCATCGTGTCAGGGAGGTTCTGAACAGGGTTCTGGGCTGGGTCTTAAAGAATGAATAAAATTTACTAGCTGGCAAGATTGGGGGGATATATTCCTTAACAAAGACAACGTATGTCCAAATCTCAGGGACATGAAAGGACATGGATGGTTCACTGTGTGGAAGCCAGATTTGAAATTTGAGATCGGATGGGGATCAACAGTGACTGTTTCACGGCACCACACTGAGAAGTCAGGGTTTTAGCCTCTCTTCTGCTAGGACCCAACAAAGTGTTCAGCGGGAAGGAAACTTTTCCAGATTCTGTGTTTTGGAAAGATCATTAAAAGTTTGTATTTAGAATGGGTTGCATTAAGGTGGGCAGATTCCACATGCCGCGGAGCAACTAAGCCTGTGTGCCACAACTACTAAGGTTTTGCTCTAGGGCCCATGTGTTACAACTACGGAAGCCTGCATAACCTGGAGCCCATGCTCAGCAGCAAGAGAAGCCACTGCAATAAGTCCATGCACCTCACTGGACAGTAGCCCTTGCTCCCAGCAACTAGAGAAAGCCTTGCACAGCAATGAAGACCCAGCACAGCCAAAAATAAGTAAATTTTTTAAATATTCTTTTTTAAAAATTATTCTAAAAAATTAATTAGTAGGCTTTAGAACAGTCTAGACAAGAAATTGTGTGCCCCTGGACTAAGGCAGCATGGGTGTAAGTTCAAGAAGGGGCCAAGTAGGAGATGGAATCAACAGAACATAGGGACTGAGTGTAAGAAGTGGGAAGGAGAGAGGAGCTAGGTTTTCTAGTTTCCTGACTAGGGTGCCTGAGTGGATAGTGGGCAGATTAAACATAATGAAATGTTTTTCCATGTGAAAATGCTCAAACACGAATACACCAGAAGACATAATGAAGCAGTCCTATGTTTGCACTTATTTACAACAAATGTTTAGATTTCTGAGACACTTTTGTTTATATTTGACATTTGGAAATAAAGGCTAAACAATTCTATTCCTATATACTTAAAATCACTTTGAGTGTGCGGTAGCTCCAAACGCTAGGCCATCTTCTGGGCAATGATATGCTTTCCCAAATTGGGACATAATTCAGCAATAATGTGTCATGCTTGATAATGTTCTCAACAAAACATGACACAATTTCCCTTCCATTTACGTGGTAGTGGCAGTCTTAGAAAATTCTGTATATCTTTACACGGTACAAATTTACTGCACAGTGTGTGTTAATTGCTCACTCGTGCCTGACTCTTTGCGACTCCATGGACTGTTGCCCACCAGGCTCCTCTGTCCATGGAATTCTCCAGGCAAGAATACTGAAGTGGGTTGCTATTCCTTTCTCCAGGGGATCTTCCCAACCTAGGGATTGACCCTGGGTCTCCCACATTGCAGGCAGATTCTTTACCATCTGAGCCACCAGGGAAGCCCCTAAATTCTATGTATCTTTACATGGTTCAAGTTTACTGTATGTTCATAGGTAAAACGGTATTACACTCCAGGCTTAGAAAATTGTAAACAGCGTTTTCACTTACATGGATGCCTGTTGAGAACATCTGAAGTTGTACAGAACACAAGATCATTCTCTGTGTGAAACTGTCCTGAGTGTTACAAAATCTTGAGTGTCTCTGCCTCCTCATATACTATGGTGGCACTTAAGTGATTGTAGCAACCGAAGCACTGAGGCAATTAAAAATACTCCCAAGACATTACCTAAACATTCCCCAGGAAATCTATCACTCTGACCCCATTTAAAACTAGTGTGCTTGGGGAATGGTCCATAGAAAACACCATAGCATCCTCTTTCTCAGCATCTATGGGTATCATTTCAGCCCAGTAATTAAAAATCTCCTTCTTTAAAGAGGGCCTTCCCTGGTGACGCAGACAGTAAAGAATCTGCCTGCACTGTGGGAGACCCAGGTTCAATCCCTGGGTCTCGAGGATCCCCTGGAGAAGGGAATGTCTATCCAGTCGAGTATTCTTGCCTGGAGTATCCCATGGACACAGGAGCCTGGCAGGCTATAGTCCATGGGATCACAAAGAGTTGGACGCAACTGAGTGACTAACACACACTTTACTTAAAGGGAACTAATGATCTTGTTAATTGAGAAATCTTCTTAGGTTTGAATCAAACTGCACTATGGTTAATCAGAAAGCATGAGAAGAAAAAACAATCAGTATCTGTAAGTTATTCTTTAGTTTTTAGAAGAAGTCTCATCTCTGTCTCTGAGTGTTGGTGGGGCCTTAGGCACTTCATGAGCTATAACAGGACCTGTCAGTCTAGCAGTAGAGTTCAGGGCAAGATATGGAGAATGAGCCTAGCTTTACTTTATGGCTGCCCTGGTCTGCTAGATTGTTGAGTCTAGAGGCATGCTGGAGCTAGCTCAGGCTGGCTTTTGAAAGCCAACCTAAACTTTGCTGAATTTGTGAGCTGGTTAACAATATACTAGAAACTCAAAATTGG
Source organism: Redunca redunca (assembly GCA_006410935.1). Lineage (NCBI taxonomy): Eukaryota > Metazoa > Chordata > Mammalia > Artiodactyla > Bovidae > Redunca > Redunca redunca. The sequence continues at coordinate 317,958 of SJYQ01095251.1, forward strand.
CCATGGTGACAGTATTCAGGCCTTCCCTGATGGCTGCGGTAAAGAATCTGCCTGCAATGAGACACAAGAGACATCAATTCAATCTCTGGGTCAGGAAGATCCCTGGGAGAAGGGAATGGCTACCCACTCTAGTATTCTGGCCTGGGAAATCCCATAAACAGAGGAGCCTGGTGAGCTACAGCCCATGGGGTCACAAGAGTTGGGCATAACTGAGCAACTAACTAGTATCCAAATGATGGAAACTGGAAGACACTGTGAATCAGGCCTCTCCTCACTGCCCAGAGCCAACGGTTAAGCATTTACTGGTACTCCACTGGCTGAAGTTCTCCATCCTGCAGGATAGGGAGACTGCCCCTAAGGAGGCGTTTTTCAGAAGTCCATCATCCTCTACATCCCATCTTGACCACAGGCTGCTCATTATAACTTCAGTGCTTGGTGATCGTGCTTATGTGTGATCGCACTTACATGTTACTTGTGGACACCTCAGTACTGTTTCTCTGAAGCATCCATGCAAGGGTATCATGGACAAACTGCCTCTATCCTGGGCTAAAATGACTCACCCCAAATAGACACTTTGAGGAAATGCTAGCACTGCTATCCAGCAAGGAGTGCATTCCAGGCTTCCCATAACCCTCTTAACAGCAGCTCAGTTCTACTCAAAGTTTCAGCATGAGTATAAAAGTAGAGTCATTCCTTCTTCACTCTATCATCTGTCCCTGCAAGACCAAGCTTGGGGAAAAGCCACAGTTGCCTCTGAAGTGACTTGAAACTTACAAATCCCTGAGCTTCAGTTTCTGGGTCAAAAAGAGTAAAGAGTTTTGTCAGCCTCAAGTCACTAGAGGTTGCAGAAGTCCCTAAAATCTGCTGACTCAACACATTTTGCTTTAAATATTTAGGAAAGATGCCAACTGAAGTTGAATGTCAAAAGAGATGTCCAGGGAGTGGGAAAACTAAAGAGAAGGCAGGAAAAGGAATATGTATTATTATTATTCCTACTTCAAACAGTCTGACAGCATTTTTACTAGTTATTCTGTCTCCTTTCTGCACCATATCTTCTGAACTAGCTATTATTTTGGCTATTTTACAGGTGGCAATATTAAATTGGACTTCCCAGGTGGCTCAGTGGTAAAGAACCTTTCTACCAAGCAAGAAACCCAAGTTCAGTCCCTGGGTTAGGAAGAACCTCTGGAGAAGGAAATGGCAACCCACTCCAGTATTCTTGCCTGGAGAATTCCATGTACAGGAGAGCCTTGAGGGCTACAGTCCATGGGGTCATGAAGAGTTAGACAAGACTGAGTGACTAACACTTAATACTTAAAATTAGGTTGGTCAGATAAATAGTTCCAGGACATTTGGAGAAATCAGAGCTAAAATCCCAGTCTTCTAAAATCTTCCTCTCAATCACTTTAACTCCAATATGTGTTTCCCATTTGGTAACATGAAGGTAGTGTAACTAAGGTAGATTCAAGGTAGGTTGCCCTTGAACCTCACCCATGCTTAGGCTTTTATGTAAATGAACCTCTTAAAATAGTTGAAGAGTCAAACATCCATTTAGTTCAACTGAATTCTAGGGCATTTTTTAAAAATCAGTATAAGCTACAATAATTCATGTTATTAATAGTTGATCATTGTATCTTTTTTCTCATTTTTCCTTTTTTAAAGCAAATATTGAGATATAAAAGCATGCAATAAACACAGTAAGTATACAATGTGGTTAAGTTTTATGTATGTATAAACCCACAAAATCATTTTTACATTCAAGATGATGAGTTTTTTATTACCCCCCCCCCCAAATATCCTCATGCATTTTGTAATTCCTATCCCTTTCCCATCCCACCTACCCTTGCAGGCAAGATCTGCTCTGCTCTGTCAATATAGATAGTTTTTTATGCTCAAAGTTTTATCAAATTGACTCATGTTATATGTACACAATATCTGGCCCCTTTCACTCAACATAGCAATTTTGAGATAAATTCATGTTGTTAATACTATTGCCCATTTCTAATAGGGTTATTTTCATATTATTGAGTTATGAGAGTTTTTTATGTATTGTGGATGCAGTGCTTTAGCAGCTATATGCTTTGCAAATATTTTCTTCCAGTCTGTGGCTTGTCTTTTCAAGCCAAGTGGATACTTTTAACAGTATCCTTCAGAGAGAAGGAGTTTTTCATTTTGATGAGGCTGAATTTATTAATATTTTATTTTACAAATCATATTTTTGACATCATATCTAAGAAATCTTTGTCTAACATAGTGTCACAAAGGTTTCTACTTATGTTTTCTTCTGGATGTTTTATAGTTTTAGGATTTACATTTAAGTCTATAATCCATTTTGAGATTTTG
>SJYQ01095251.1:323504-360197 GCA_006410935.1 Redunca redunca
ACTAATAAAACTTACTAAAAGCTTACTAAGCTTTATTTTAAGCAGATATGGTATATAATATCCCAGATTTTTTTTTTTTTAGTTTTTATTTTATATTGGAGTATAGTTGGTTTACAATGTTGTGTTAGTTTCAGGTATATAGCAAAGTGATTCAGGTATACATATATCTAGTCTTATTCAAATTCTTTTCCCATTTAGGTTTATTACAGAATATTAAGTAGCGTTCCCTGTGCTATACAGTAGGTTCCTTTGTGGTTATCATTTTTAAATATAGTAGGGTGTATATGTTGATCCCAAACTCCTAATTTATCCCTCTCCTCTACCTTTTCCTTTTGATATCCGTAAGTTTGTTTTCTGATTTGAACAATTACTCTGAAGTACAGGATGAATCTGAGAAAGGAGAAAACATAAGAATAGAGGAAAAGTACTGGGCTTCCTTGATGGCTGAAATGGTGAGGAACCTGCTGGCATTGCAGGAGACCCGGGTTCGATCCCTGGGTCCCGGAAAATCCCCTGGAGAAGGGGATAGCTACCCAATCCAGTATTCTTGCCTGGAGAATTCCATGGGCCAAGAAGCAATCTGAGAAAGGAGAAAGCGTAAGCAGAGAGGAGACCTGTATATGGTTTGTTTCCTCCTCTTTCTCTCTCCGACCCTCTCTCTGTTCCTTTCTCCTGAAATGGTAAATATGTCTAAACCAAGGTGCTACAAGTGAGAAGAGAAATGAACCAACAGAATTCAGAGATAAAATAACATCATCATCAGTACTTTCCAACCAACCAGATATGGGGATTGAAGGAGTGGGCTCTAATTCTGCCCCCTGGAGCGTCACAGAATTCTTCCCTATGAAAACTCTTCATCCATTTGAGAATAATTATCACATTTTTTCCCTCATCTCTCAGACAAAGTGCTCCTTCTCTTTGACCCGAGAACAATAAAATGCCATTCCCCAGTCTTACCATCCTCCAATGCTTGATTAGATAAAGAAGGTGCCTTTTCTGAAATTTCTCAACTCAACAATGTGCTCAAAACTCAGTGAACAAATTAATGCATTCGTCTTCAGCCTATAGGTATTTACACCAGCCAAAACATCTCCCTCGCTGTTCAGTTGTCAAGAAAATATACTAATGCTTCTAAATCGAGAACAAAAATAAAATCCCTCAGAAATAAAGTTTAACATTTCATATTTTTGGCACTTAAAACATTCTTCTATTTGTGCTATCCTGAACATATGACTTGCAAAGTGAAGTAGCCATAAATCAGGCTACAACACCCCTCCTCTCAGACATTTGTCAGGAAAAATAATTAATACACTGGCTAAGAGAACACTAATAAACCAGTGCATTGCATTTGGTCCTTATTCAACAATGGCAAAGAGTTCCAAAGCAAAAGACAAAGAAAATTAAAATGATCATTATCCCATACCCTGTTCTACTGATGAAGCACATTCTTGGTGCTGGCAAAACTCCTGGTCCTGATCTTTATTTTTTAACCTACTGATTCTTTTCCATCAGTGACAGACTTGTTCTGCCACAAGAGATGCATTTCCAAATTGGCCTGAGGGAGACATGTGGGTTAGAAACAATATTGTCATTGGCCTAGTTCTGGCAAGATGGGTGGAAAATCAGACAACTGTTATGTTTTGCAGTTGTGGGCTAATAGTGCCCTCTGTTTTCCATTTTTGCTCCCATCAACAGAATTACCAGATGGCTAAGAAGCCACTATAATAGAAGTAATGTTCCAATATAGTGGGGAAAGACCAGCCCAATAAACACCCTGACATTTATCTAGTTGCAATTAGCAATCTTTGTGTTTAAAGTTTTTTAAAAAGAATACATAACAGAAACCCTTGAAGCTTCACTCCTTTCACCAGAATACTTGTGCGTTGTTTTTTTTTTCTTTAGAGCAATAAATTCATTGCAGATTCCAGCATTCTCACTCATCCTCCCAAACGCCAAACCTTATAACCCAACGGACCACAGTCACTTAAACGATTTGTAACACTCTTCAAAATGCCTCCAGAGATTCTGAGTCAGTGGATCTATGATGGAACATAAGAGTCTGTAATTTCAAAATATCTTTCCAGATGATACGGGACCATTTTGAGAAGTCTGAGGTCTACCTGTGGGAGAAACTTTTAACTCAGGCAGCTGGCCAGGGAAGTAATCAGTTGGGTGGATTTTCAGACATCCTCTGCTCCTACCTCCAGATTTCTCAGTGCCTCCTAGTGGGTGGAGAGCAAAGTACCCATGGTGAGGGTGTTCCCTGAGAACCAATGATTTTTAGATTAAAGAGTCGTGGAACTGCCTGGAGGAAAAATACAAAAAGCTTCCTCTCTTAAAATGTAAACATGTAAAACTAGTAGGACTCCGTTAATAAAACCACTGTTTTATTCACCACCATCTTTGAGTTTGGTTCATTCCATCGGGTTGATGCTTCATCTGCTCCTGAAAGAAATTCTGGGAAGATGAAATTCATTCTTCCAGGCATCCTCAGATAAGGAAACCATTTTGTCTGAAAGAGTCTCATCTGTTAATTATGTTAAGTCAAGGGGACTTCCTAGGTGGTATAGTGGTTAAGACTTAGTCTTCCAATGCACTGGGCTCGGGTTTGATTCCTGGTTGGGAAGCTGAGATTCCACATGCCTCAGGACCAAAAAACCAAAATAGAAAACAGAAGCAATATTGTAACAGGTTCAATAAAGACTTTAAAGATGCCCACATCAAAATTGAAAAAGTTAAGTCAAAAGTGCATAATTCAAAGCTAGAATGTTACTCCTCCCCAACTTGTACTGGTACTCCCAAATGAGGTCTGCACATTCAAACTTTTCTCAATATCCTCTCATGTTTCTCCCCTTCCAACGCCTCACTCATTCAGCTTCCTCCGCCCCAGGCAAGACTACAGGTGGAGCTGAGGTCAGAAAAGAGAAGGAAGAAGGACTAGAAATCTAGTCTTGCCTGACTAAAACCATATCACCTGCCACTGGCTCCCTCTACTGGCTGCTGTGGAAAGCATGAAGGGTCTTTGTGGAGCTCCTGCCATCAATTCTCACCTGCAGAACTAGAATGGATTCGTTCTGGCTCATGGCTCACAGGTCCTCCATCAGTTCCCGACTTCTTTCTGCACAATTAAAGCCTTTCTTTTTTTTAGCTGACGATATTTTGTTTTTGTTTTGATCGATTACCATTTATCATCTTATGCTGCTGCTAAGTCGCTTCAGTCGTGTCCGACTCTGTGCGACCCGATAGACGGCAGCCCAACAGGCTCCCCCGTCCCTGGGATTCTCCAGGCAAGAATACTGGAGTGGGTTGCCATTTCCTTCTCCAATGCATGAAAGTGAAAAGTGAAAGTGAAGTCGCTCAGTCGTGTCCGACTCTTCACGACCCCATGGACTGCAGCCTACCACGTTCCTCCGTCCATGGGATTTTCCAGGCAAGAGTACTGGAGTGGGTTGCCATTGCCTTCTCCTATCATCTCATATATATGCCAAAAAATGAATATGTTTTTTCCTCGTGATGAGAAGTATTAGGATCTATTCTCTTAACAACTTTCAAATATACCATAAAGCAGCGTTGGGGCTTGCCTGGTGACTCAGATGGTAAAGAATCTGCCTGTAATGTGTGAGACCTGGGTTCAATCCCTGGGTCAGGCAGATCCCCTGGAGGAGGAAATGGCTACTCACCTCAGTATTCTTGCCTGGAGAATCCCATGGACAGAGGAGCCTGGTGAGCTCCAGTCCATGGGGTCACAAAGAGTCGGACATGACTGAGCGACCAGCACATTCATAAAGCAGTGTTAAGTATAGCTGTCGTGTTGTACAATACATTATAGCCACAGAACTGGTTTACCTTGTAACTGGAAGTTTGTGTCTTTTGACCTTCATCCAATTCCTTTACCCAGCCCTGCCTCTGCTAACTGCAAATCTGTTCTCTTTTTCTAAGAAGTTTTTATTTTCTTCTTCTTGTTTATTTGTTTAGCTCCCCCATACAAGCCAGAGCATACAATATTTGTCTTTCCTGTCTGGCTTATGTCCAAGGTAATACCCTCAAGGTCCATCCAAACTGTCACAAATGCAGATTTTCCTCCTTTCCATGACTGAATAATATTCCATTGTATATTTAAGCCACAGATTCTTTATCCATGCATCCACCAACGGACACTTAAGTTTTTCCATGCCTTGGATACTGTAAATGATTACAGCCTTTCTTGATGAGCTCTCTTGCTCTCCCTGCCCCTCAGAGCTTGGGCAGGATTCAAGGCAGTTCAAGGCCAGCTTTCTTTCTCCCACATGGCCCACATCTGACCCACTGAAGACTCCTGTGTCATTCGCTGTCCCACCATCAAAGCAGGAATATCGAACGCAAGAATCTTGCTTTTAGGTGCTTCAAGCACGTATCAGACATCAGTCAACCATGTTCCTCCAGCAACAGGAAAATAATGTATTCCTTTGAAGTGCATTTTGCTTGACATAAAGCAAAGAAGCCTTCCCTCTACTTCATCTGCATGAGGAAAGAAGATGGGCAGCATACTAAAAACCCCCTCTAAAAATCCTCTTATCTCTCTGAACAACTCCTCTCAGTCTCTCCAGCTTCTTCCATAACCCAAGGTAGACGATCTACAAAATCAGCTTAATGTTGTTATTCAGTTGCTGTCATGTCCGACTCTTTGCGACCCCATGGATTGCAGAATCCAAGCTTCCCTGTTCTTAACACCTCCCGGAGTTTGCTCAAACTCATGTCTATTGAGTCAGTGATGCCATCCAACCATCTCATCCTGTGTTGCCCCTTCCCCTCCTGCCTGCAGTCTTTCTCAGCACCAGGGTCTTTGCCAATGACTCAGCCCTTCGCCTCAGGCGGCCAAAATATTGAAGCCTCAGCTTCAGCATCAGCCCTTCCAATGAATAATCAGGGTTGACTTGCTTTAGGATTGATTGGTTTGATCTCCTTGCTGTCCAAGGGACTCTCAACAGTCCAAAATGTGTTTAAGTGACCCTGCACCCCCTCCTTGGCATGCAGTACTTCTAATTGTCTTGAATCCTCAGATGAAACAGCCATTTACAGAGTCCCCTTTTACATTTGGGCAGCTTAAATCTTAGTCTTTTAGACTGCAAAACTGAGAAGGGCAATGGATTTCCAATAGAGGATCTGAACATGCCCTGCATTCAGTTGGCTCTTTGACATTTGAAGTCTGGGCAGACTGGCAGGTCCCATTTGCCAAGGAGCAATTACTTCTGTAGTAATTAGGTCTGAAATCATGTTGCCTCTTTGAATCAAAAGCAGTTATCTGTGCAAGATAACATTCAACCAGTGCAGACACAGAAGAGTAAACAAACAGTCAGTGTTTCCTCAACCAGACACAAAACTGAACTTCGTAGCACATAGAGATTCTGAGAGTATTAAACAATACAAGACTATAAACCTAAGAATACCAAAGAGATTTATCGACCAAAGACAAAATCTAAAAATATAAACTGATTATTTCTGTTATAATAGGAAAAGAACAGAGGGACAAAATAAGGGGAAAAGGAGAAAACTTAAGTAGTAAATGGAAAGCAAAAATTTAGATGTATCAACTATTCTGAAGATCGACAGTTTGATTGCCTTGTTTTACATAAATAATAAGGACTTCCCTGGTTAAGACTTCGCCTTCCAAAGCAGGGGGCCCGGGTTTGATCCTGAATCGGGGAGCTAGATCCCATGTGCTGCAACTAAGACTTGGCAGAGCCAAGATAAATAAATTAAAATAAATATTAAACATAAAAAATTATTTTAAAAAAAGAAACAGCAATTCTGAATTGCTAAGAGAACTAAAAATTTCCCGCCTCCATTTTCTGTTTTTATTTTTGGTCTGTGTGAGATAAAGACAAACAAAAGGACAACTACAGTTTTGACTCAAGCAACAAGCATATCAGCTTAAAATGAACAAAGATAATGCAAACTGGCAAAAGGTTTTCATGCAAAATGAACCATCAAATCCCAGGACTAGAAGCATAAAAACCCTTGGCATTATTCAATGGATGTTTATTGACTGTTCATGCAATATTAAGCTTAGGGCAAAGATGGCAGTGGGGAGTGGGTGCTTATGGAGTGGTTAAAAATAAAAGTATGAGAGAGATCTTCCCTTGAGACATTTTGTCCTCATTAAAAAGTAATTCTTACAGGTTCAAATCATTGCTTCAAATCCCAAGACATTCAGAACTGCATGTAAAGCCATAATTTGTTTCAAAAATAAATTTCAAGACTTCCCTCATGGTCTAGTGGTTAAGAATCTACCTGACAGTGTAAGAGACATGGGTTCAATCCCTGATCTGGGAAAATTCCTCATGCCACAGGGCAACTAAGGCCATACGCCACAATTCCTGAGCCCGTGTCTTCCAACTGGTCCACAACTAGAGAAGCCACCACGACAAGAAACTCACACCACAGCGAAAAGTAGCCCCTGCTCGCCCGACTAAATGAAAGCTCCCATGCAACAGCAGAGACCAGAACAAGCAAGAATAAATTAATTTAAAAGATTCACATCCTCCACAAAGTTTTTTTAATACATAAATTTCAAATTTGCTAACAAACAAAAACAGTTATCCCACCCCCAAATAAAACCCACAGCAAACATCAACACAATAATGAAAATTGTAAAGCATTAACTTTAAAATTAGAAACAAGGCAAAATTCCTGATATCACCAGTTCTATTCACATTACACAGGATATTTGAACCAGTAAAAGAATAAAAAGAAAAGATGTAAAAACCATGGGAACTGAACAGGGAAAATCAACAGCCAGTATATGCTTATATACATTTGTTGTTGCTGTTGTTGTTTTGTTCCTAAGTTGCGTCTGACTCTTTTGCAACCCCATGGACTATAACCTGCCAGGCTCCTCTGTCCATGGACTTCTCCAGGAAAGAATACTGAGTAGGTTGCCATTTCCTTCTCCAGGGGATCTTCCGAACCCAGGTGCAGTCAGGAGATCTTTTACCCTGAGCCACTTGGGAAGCCCAACACTTGTATACGTAGAAAACTCAAAAAAAACTTATATAGCTAAACTGCTAGAAATATTAAGAGATTTTTAACAAGGTAGCTGGATATAGGATTATTAGTTTTTACATCCATATTAAAAAGTCAATTGTACTTTTACACACCAGGAATAGACATTTACAATATATAACTTTAAAAGATATCACTTAAAAATCAACAATTTAAAAAGTTGTATAAATAAATTTAACAAAATCTTTGCACAATCTCCAAGAAGAAAAATATAATACTTTACATGAAAGATGACTTATGAGAGNTGAGAGCTATACCATGTTCATGGGAGACATGAACATAAATATACTGTAACCATATCAGTTATCCTTAACTTATTCTGTATATTCAATTTCATTCTAATCATAGTTCAATAGGTTTTATGGAACATTAAAAGCTAATTTTTACTCATATGTAGATTGATGGGTAGATAGAGAGATGAACAGTTATTTAACAAAGCAATATAGCAAAAAGTTATTATAGAATCTAAGCAGTGTATAGTCCCTTGAGCTGCAAGGAGATCCAACCAGTCCATCCTAAAGGAAATCAGTCCTGAGTATTCATTGGAAGGACTGATGCTGAAGCTGAAACTCCAATACTTTGGCCACCTGATGCAAAGAACTGACTCGTTGGAAAAGGCCTTGATGCTGGGAAAGATTGAAGGTGGGAGGAGAAGGGGATGACAGAGGATGAGATGGTTGGATGACATCACCAACTCAGTGGACATGAGTTTGAGTAGGCTCTGGGAGTTGGTGACGGACAGGGAGGCCTGGTGTGCTGTAGTCGCTGGGGTCACAAAGAGTTGGACACGACTGAGTGACTGAACTAAACTGAACTGAAGCAGTGTGCTTATGAGTGTTTGTTTGCTACAAAGCTCTTTCAACTTCTTTTCATTTTTGGAACTTTTCATAATAAAATGTTGGGGGAAAATCATATGTAAATGTCAACAGGTAAGAATAGCCCAGAGACTCCTGAAAAGGAAGAACCAGGTGCTTTAACACATAGGAAAAGTTTGAAAAGAAATTATAATAATTAAGAGAGTATGGCACTGGTGTGGAAATAGAAAAACAAATCAATAGAATAGAATAGAAATCAGGCATTTATTAAAACCTAATTTATTTCAGATCTGACCGTATAGATCACTGGGGAAAGGGTGGGTCATTCATTAAATGATACAAGGAAAATTGGAAAGCATATAGAAAATAATTTAAATGTTAACAACAAAACTTTAAAACTTTTAGGAAAAAGTAAAGAGAATTTCTTTAAATATCTTTAAATTAGTGAAGGCAAAAAAGATATATAATAAAACCATTTGCAGAAAAGATTTAAAACAGACGTTAAAAAATATATATATAGTATATATAACGGATACTAAAAGGATAAGCAAAACGTTACTGTTATTGTTCAGTTGCCAAGTCATGTCAGACTCTTTGCAACCCCATGGACTGCAGCACACCAGGCTTCCCTGTCCTTCACCATCTCCCAGAGTTTGCTCAAACTCATGTCCATTGAGTTGGTGATACCATCCAGCCATCTCATCTTCTGTTGCCTCCTTCTCCTCCTGCCTTCAATCTTTCCCAGAACAAGGATCTTTTCCAGTGAGTCATCTCTTTACATCAGGTGGCCAAAGTATTGGAGTTTCAGCTTTAGCTTCAGTCCTTCCAATATTAAATGTATAAATTTTATGAAATGTTTTTCTTTCTATGCCAATAGCTCTCTTGTGAACATGGTGAACATTTTCGAAATCCACTGGACTTTCTGTAAGAAGTGTGGCAACACCAGTCTCACAAAATGACGCAGTACAAGAAGGGCAAAGATCCTCTATATGCCTGGGGAGAGCAGCCTTATAATAGGAATCAGAGTGGCTATGGTAAGCAAACTAAGCTGTTTCTCTGGGAAAAGTCTAAACCTACAAAGAAGATTGTGCTAAGGCTTAAATGTGTTGAGCCTAATGCAGATCTAAAAGAATGCTAGGGGACTTTCTGGCTGTCCAGTGGTTAAGACTTCACCTTCCAATACAGGGGGGACAGGTTCCACCCCTGGTCTGGGGAGCTAAGATCCCACATGCCTCGGAGCCAAAAAACCAAAACATAAACAATATTGTAACAAATTCAATAAAGACTTTAAAAATGGCCCACATCAAAAAAAAAAAACACTTAAAAGAATGCTGGATATTCACAGATGCAAGATTTTTGAAGTGGGAGGAGATAAGAGGAATGGCCCAAGTGATCCAGATCTAAGCTCTATCTTTTGTTTTATTATAGAGACAAAAACCACTGAGGTTATGCTCACTTCATTTGGTGGCTTTGATCTTTGGGGAGGAAAATAGTGTCGTAAACAAAGTTCTCCTTGTGGAGAAATTTATGTTTTAAAAAAGTATATGGAGTGGAGAAATGAAGATGAATTTTGGAATGAGCATATCAAAAGCCACAGATGTCGTGGTAATGATCTATTTTTTTTTAATTGGGTGACATATATGAATATATGTATTCCAATACTTTGGCCTCCTGATGCAAAGAACTAACTCATTGGAAAAGACCCTGATTCTGGGAAAGCTTGAAGGAAGGAGGAGAAAGGGACAACAGAGGATGAGATGGTTGGATGGCATCACCAACTCAGTGGACATGAGTTTGAGCAGGCTCTAGGAGTTGGTGATAGACAGGGAAGCCTGGCATGCTGCAGTCCATGGGGTCACAAAGAGTCAGACATGACTGAGCAACTGAACTGATATATGAATATTTCTTTATATTATAAAACTGGACACATACTGTTTTATATATGATACAATATGCAAATTAAAGATTTTAGGTCAAATGCAGAATGCTAAAAAGCCTAATGTGTGTTGTGCTTAGTCGCTCAGTCCTGTCCGACTCTTTACAACCCTATGGACTGCAGCCCACCTGGCTCCAGTGTCTGTGGGGATTCTCCGGGCAAGAATACTGGAGTGGGTTGCCATGCCCTCCCTCCTCCAGGGGATCTTCCCAACCCAGGGACTGAACCCAGGTCTCCAGTATTGCAGGCGGATTCTTTTACCATCTGAGCTACCAAGGAAGCCCAAAAGGTCTAATAGGAAAGTAAAAATCTAAAAAAGCTAGTCAAAATAGAAAGAGATCAGTAAACTCTTAAAATCCTCAGATTTTCATGTCTCTCAACTTTAAAGGAAATAAGCCAAAATAAAGGTGACGCTGGCTTATACTTTAGTAAATTTGGTAAAGCATCCATGAAATATAATCTAGAGGTTTAAAAACCACACATGACTTCATGAAGTTCTTTTTTATTAGCCTTCTCAAAGTTTACGAATTGTAGCTAAGTATGTCTTTCCTGCCTTAGAAGAGCAAGGGAGTGGAAATTATGACCAGATATCCATCCCTCCCTCCCTCCTTCCATCCTTTCTCTCTACTTCTGTATTAGTTTTGGTTTCCTAATACTATATAATAAATTACAAAAAGAAAAACCCCACAGAAGCTTAAAACAAGTATATTATTTCACAGTTTTTGGTCAAGAACTTAGTCACAGGCCAACTCCTCTGCTCAGAGTCTTGCCAGGCCAAAAAAGCAAAGTGTGACATGAGCTGTGCTTTCAACTGTGACTGAGTCCTCTTCCATGCACATTCAGATTGTTGGCAGAACTCAGCTCCTGTGGTTAGAGCACTGAGGTCTCAGTATTCTTGCTCAGTGCTAGCTCACGGTCATTCTCAGCTTCTAGACGCTGTCCTCTGGTCCTAGCTACACGGCATTTCTACAACTTGCAGCTTACTTTTCAAAGCCAGCAGGAGATATCTCTCTCATGCTTCAAATCTAACTTCTTTTAAGGGCACACCTGATTGAGTCAGGCCCTCCTGGGATAATCTCTCTTTTGTTTAATACAAATTCAGCTGACTGGGGACGTTAATTACAGCTGGAAACCACAAGTTGTTTAAGATGTCTGAAGCATAGAATGACAGGTGGCATTGAGTGGGATAAAATGAAAGAAAAAAAGTTAAATCACTCAAGACATTTTAAACCAATTATGGAATGTGGTCCTTATCTTAGCAACAGTTAGAAACCATGAAATGGTGAGGGTTTTTAGGAGCAAAAATGTTAGACTGATCAGATCTGCAGTTTAGAAGAATGATTTTAGGGGGCAGTAATAATGATGTGCTTAGTGTCATGTCCAACTCTTTGGGACCCTATGGACTGTGGCCTGCCAGACTCCTTTATCCATGGGGATTCTCCAGGCAAGAATACTGGAGTGGGTTGTCAAGCCCTCCTTCAGGGGATCTTTCCAACCCAGGGATCGAACCCAGGTCTCCCGCACTGCAGGTGGATTCTTTACCATCTGAGCCACCAGGGAAACCCAAGAATACTGGAGTGGGTAGCCTATCCCTTCTCCAGGGGATCTTTCTGACCCAGCAATCAAACTGGGGTGTCCTGCATTGCAGGTGGATTCTTTACCTGCTGAGATTTCAGGGAAGCCCAGTAAGAATGATAAAGAGAACAGTTCATTTGAGCAAGTATTTGTTTTGTGGCAAAAATAACTCTAGAAACTAAAATGAAATGCATGCTCTCAGAAATGCTTTAATTTGGAAAAAACAATTTATTATAACCAGAAAAAAAGTCACATGCCCTTCCTCCTCTAACCTACCACAAATATACACAATATGATTTTTGTGAGAGACAGGAAAGTCAAAATGCAAAAAGAACAACCTTTAGGGGAGAAGCACACTGCAATCCGTACTGTATCTTCATCTACTGTTTCCAGGAAGGGTAAAATTTCATCCTTACATGTCCTTGAAGTCAAAGGGATACAGAAAACTTGGCCAGTTACAAAAGTCATTGTGTTCACAGGATAAATTGTTCAGGAGAAGAAGGAATATGACTGATGGCAAGATTGAGTGAAACTTCCCCTCCCCCCATCCTTTGTTATTTTAAGTAATACACCAAGCTTTGGGAGAGGTCAAAATAGAGGCATGACCAATGCACAGGTGAGCTTGCCAAAAAACATCTCTTGATGAAGGGAGGAGAGAATATGGCTCTTCAGAGAGAAGGGGCACATCCTGGTCATAAATTTATCTCCATCTGTGGCATTCAATCACTTCTCGGTCAAAGTGTCAAAGGGCTTATTTTCTGATTGGAGCATCCCATGTGTATGATAAATTGCCAGCATCATCTCTTGACTGACTTGTAAATCTCAGTCCTTTTCGGGGATTAACTACTTGCTAAATTCATTTATCAAAATTAAAACTAGGTTTTCGGAATGTTGCCCTCCAAATCCCAAGAAACTATAAAAGATTAACCTTTTGCAGATCCTTCCAGACTGAACACCAGTGGGTAACATCAACGCAAGTGATTAATAGGAGCTTTCTAAGATCCGGGGGAGATGCTGACAGCCGTTTCCCTCACATGACAGCATAAGTCATCTCCTAATCAACCTATGAAAACACACACCCTGAAACTCTCCATACTAATGGAACACATCCAATTAATATTTAGAATATCCATAGGAGTTCTGTTTTGCATTAGTGCCAGAGGTTTTTACAAGTGTATCAGACCTCCTCAAGGCTGTAAAACAGAATTCGTTAACTCAGTCTCGTTCGATCACTCCAGAAGCAACAGTAGCAGCAGCAGGATGAAAGTCCAATCCAGAGTGAATTAGCTTCCAGAAGTCGTAGCTTCTCTGTGATGCTGTTGTTTATTTTTAAGGTCATTAGCTACCATTTTTATCTCACTGACCCCTTGACCATCCAAGTTGCATACAGCCTGTATATTCGCCTTGGAGAAGCACACTCCTCTTCCGTCTTCTTTCTTCCTTGTGTATTTACAGCCCATGGTGCTATCTTAGGGCCTTAAAGGCATTTCATCCAAATATCCACATTTGCACAAAATGTTCTGACACCTTCCCAGTACAATCCGTGACATTTTCCCTCCCCTCCCTGAGAGGCATGTGCTGTGAACCTGCTCCTCCTTGCATGTGAAATGGCAGCTGGGCTTATTAATGGTTCCCTCAGATCCTCTACCTCCTTTATTCCTCAAAACAAACTATGCCTCACTTCATAACAGGTCTGAGAACACCCTAAATAAAGTACCACAGAGACTTCGTTTCCCACTAAAGGGTACAGGTTAGACACAGATGGAGGGATAAAACAGTATGTGTCCTATCAAAGTAGTCCCAGATTCCCTTAATTACATTTTATGGAGTTGTTCCCTTTGAATCCCCTAAACCAGTGGCAAGTGATCTTTTCCTTTTCCCTGGGGGGCTACAAACTTACACTGTAATCATTTAAATGGGGATCATACAGGTTATGCTAAAGGCATTCATTTTATAAACATATGGTATACCTAGCATGTATGGTAACCATGCACTGTGTGAAGCAATTTATATGCATTATTTCTACCAATTTGACAATGATTTTGTCGGAGACTGAGGCACAAGGAGTGTCTTGAGGCACAAAGTCACTCAAATAGAGAGCGGTTAGATCAGGAGTCAGACTTGGTGCCAGAGCCCAGGCTGTGCTTACTACTGCTTTCCCTTTCACCTGAGTGAAGCTCTGAAGGAGGTCCTGGAGTCATATTGGATGCATGAGTCACGTGGATGGTGAGGACAGTATTTCTGCCCCACCTCCACCTGGGGCTTAAAGTCCAAGAAAAACATGTCAAAATCTATTACAAAGTTAAGAACAGAATGGTGATCCAGCATGGAGAATGGAAGAGCCAACTTAGGCGAGAAGATTGAAGAAGTCTTCCCCAGAGGAGTGGCATTCAAGCCATAAACCTGATGAAGGATATCCACCGGTTCCATCCCTGGTCCGGGAAGATCCCATATGCTACAAAGTAACTACACAGTACACCACAACTACCGAGCCTGCATTCCTACAGCCTATGCTCCACAGCAGGAGAAGCCACCGCAGGGAAAAGAGTAGCCCCCAATCACCACAAGCCCAACAACAAAGACCCAGCTCAGCCAAAAATAAATAGATAAAAAATGTTTAAAACTTGCACCAGAGCACATGGACTGGCAGGCATAACAACCTTTCCCCTTGAGGGGAGGATCTTTGTGTAGGACAAAACATACTCAGCACCATGAGGTGGTCCTTGCTATGAATTAGGCAAGAAACTATTTCAGGATAGTGAGATTGGAAAGCAAAGATCAAGAGAATCAATTTATGGTAACAGAAAAATAGTGAAGAACAAGGCAGAAGATGGAAAGAATCCACCTTAGATTTTAAGGATGTGGAAAACTGCTGCTGCTGCTAAGTCGCTTCAGTTGTGTCCGACGCTATGCAACCCCACAGACGGCAGCCCCGCAGGCTCCTCTGTCTCTGGGATTCTCCAGGCAAGAATACTGGAGTGGGGTGCCATTGCTTTCTCCAATGCATGAAAGTGAAAAGCAAAAGTGAAGTCGCTCAGTCGTGCCGACTCTTAGCGACCCCATGGACTGCAGCCCACCAGGCTTCTCCATCCATGGGACTTTCCAGGCAAGAGTACTGGAGTGGGGTGCCATTGTTAGAGGCAAAAAAAAAAAAAAAGATGATCTGATCTGTATTGACAATTCACCTGAGGTTGTATACTAGCTCCACCAATTACACATTTGTAATTCTTGTGTGTAATTTTTTTCAACGGCGTTCAGATGCTCAGTAACAGGAACAAAGAAAGCAAGTGGTTAGCTTCATCTTAAATTTTAGTAGAAACTTACATAATGCTCTACTACTCACTTTAAAAATTGAGAGCGATCACAAAAGTCTAGACTACAGGAAGATATAGGAAAAATAACTTTAGTTCCCTCAGCAAACAAATCATGAGGTGAAAAAGAAAGAGAGAAATAAAGCAGGGATCTATACAGTGAGAAAGTATGAAGAGAAAAGCAACCATGACAATGTGCGGTGTATTTGGATACTGATTCCAACTGACAAGTTATAAAATAATATTTTTAAATTGGCACGGGAGCATTGGAAATGTGAGCATTAACTGGATTTTGTAATATTAAGGAATTACTAACATTTGGGGAGTGATATTGACACTGTGGTTTTGGTTAAGCGTCCTCAGGTTTGAGAGATGGATACAGACATACTTAACGCAAGAATCTAGTACGAGAGTAGAGCTTGCTTCAAAGTAACTTGGGAAGTGGGAATGTGGGTAGGGATATGGGTACAGTAAGATTGGCTATGAATTGATAACTTTGCAGCTATATGATAGGTACATGGGGATTCATTATACTATTCTGTGCATTTTCATATAAGTTTCAGGTTTTTTATAACAAATTTTGTTTAAAGACAAAACAAGATTCTATCCAATGAATAATGGGAAAATTGCATTGCTTCTGATGGTGGTCAGTTAGGGAGATAATGAAAGGGAGGAAACAATTTTAAGGGGAGGATACACAAGTCAGAAAAAGACCAAAAGATGAAAAGGACTGGAACACAGAGACATGAAGGCATAAATACAAACAGAAAAAAAGGAAGCAACCAAGCAAGAGACAGACTTGTGAAATGACATTACCACCTTGTGGTCTTTTAGGATATTGCTCCTAACTGCTCCAGCCATGATGTTTTTTCACACTTGTAGGCATTTGTGGGGATGTCACACCTACACTTGTACCAGGTGTAACGGGGGTAACAGCCATGCCTAAGCTTCGGTCTGGAGGTTTCTTATTTTTGACCAAATTTTGTTGACTCTCCTAATATTTTCAGACCATACCTGACTTTTTATCACAAGGTTCCCACATTTGTTACGTTTTATTGTCCTAAGTTTCCCACTTTATTTATTCAGGGTTAGCTCCTGATTTGGTATTTCAGACTTTGTAAACAAACCTTTGTTCACCTTATCCAAACCCTCTGTTGTTTGTTTTTGTTAAAAACAGCTTTATCAAGATTATAGTTGATATCCAAAAAATTGGACATAATTAACATATACAATTTGATGAGTTTGGAGAGATGCATAAACCGTCATGACAATCAAGGTGATAAACATAATCATCACCTCTGTTTATTACATCATCTATTTGCTACTCTAACTCCAGCCTAATCCTACTTTTTTCTTTCAATATATAGTAACACAATCTTTTTTGGTTTTGTTTTTAGTATTTATTTATTTGGCTGCTCCGAGGGCTCCAGAGGGAGACGGGCTCCTTAATGGTGGAGCAGAGGCTAATTGCTCCACAGCGTGAGTGATCCTATTTCCCCAACCAGGGATCAAACCCGTGTCCCCTGCATTGGAAGATGAATTCTTAACCACTGAACCACCAGAGAAGTCCCTTAATCATACTTTCGAATGCCTCCATCTCCTTGAGCATCATACTCACCTTTCTCTTCCCTTTTCCAACTCCACAGAAGTTGTTTTTCTTGCAGTATATGACAGAACAGCACAATGTAGTCATTGTGTGGGAGCAGCCCCACAGACAGAGGAAAGGATTGGAAAATGTGGAAGCAAAGGGATTCTATAGCTAAAATGGCCCCAATATACAGCTATTTGACCCAAGGCAGAACGGTCCATCTCATACTCAATAGCCAAATAGCCCCAATGCTATTACTATCACATGGTATTGTGTTTTACATTTTTTCCTCCTCTCCATCCACATTCCTCCTGTGTGAGCTCCTGCTGCTCTCCCTGGCATGGACTCTGCCAGCTTCCAAGCCAGCCTCCTTACTTCCACTAGCCCCTCCTAACCTTCCACACTGCCTCCAGTGACTTCTCCAAAATACAGGTTAATCCTGGACTCTCTGCTTAATACATCCCACTGTTTCCTAATGTCCACAGGAAAAGAATCCTAAGCTCAGGCAGCCGTGCTGTTTCTAACCTCATCCACTGCAGTGCCCACAAGGCACACACTGCCCCATCATGCCAGATTGCTGGCTGCTCCCGACAAGGCCACTGTATATGTGGCACTCCCTGTCTTGGCACTGATTGTTATCCGTGTCTGATAACCCATTTTTATGCCTGGTTAATTCCTAATCTTGATTTTTCTTCACTCAGACACTGAATTGGGCTTCCCAGCTGGCTCAGCGATAAAGAATCTGCCTGCCAGTGCAGGAGATGTGGGTTCGATCCCTGGGTCAGGAAGATTCCCTGGAGGAAGAAATGGCAACCCACTCCTATATTCTTGCCTGGAGAATCTCATGGATAAAGGAGCCTAGCGGGCTACAAACCATGGGGTCACAAAGAGTCAGATGCGACCAAGCACACGCACACACACACACTGAATTGAGACTCAGACCTAAGACGGCTGACCTCACTTCCCAACTGAGTGCTCCTGTAGCATCTTCACACTATTATACTTAACTCATTGTGTGGTGATGGTGATGTGTTTATTGGTCTCTCTACAGCCCTGCCTCCAGTCTCGTTAGACTCAAGAGGAAGGTAACTGGAACTGTGCTGCATTAATATAAGCTTTCTTAGAACTTAGCACAGTGCCCTGCGAGGCGTGGGTATGCAGTGAAGTTTGGCTGCCTTCTCCTCTGCAGCTCTCTGTGGGAATCTGATCTCTGAATATAGAGTGGGTGGCCAGAGCTTTAATGAAGAAAAGAGATACCACTGGGGACTTATCAGATTGGGTATTTTTTAATGATAATTAGCCAGTGTTAGTAAAGATTCTCTTAAAGTTCAGCTAGGAAGTAAAAAAATTTGTTCAAGCCTTGTACAAGTAAATACAACAAAATATATCAAACTTGTGCATATCATTAAACTCAGAATGCCACATGTAGGAACTGAAACTGACAATATGCACACAAAACTCCATACAAGAATGTTTGTCACAGCAGTATTGATATAGTCTAAAAAAATCTGAGAATCCAAAATGTCAAAAATAGAAGCTTAACAAAGCAAACTGTGGTATAACCATATGATGGAACTCTAGGCAGTGCTTAAAAATTATATAATATGAAATTTACTCTTGAAAAGCAAAAAAAAAAAAAAAAATGCTAGTTATAAGACAACTGTGGTCAACTTTATAGTGCATGCGTGCGTGTGTGTGTGTGTGTGTGTGTGTGTGCACATTTGTGGGTGTATACATATGTTTGTTTCTATCATTTTCATCATCAGTCATCACTCAGTCGTGTCCGACTCTTTGTGATACCATGGACTGTAGCCCACCAGTTTCCTCTTTTCACGGGATTCTCCAGGCAAGAACACTGGAACGGTTGCCATGCCTTCCTCCAGGGGATCTTTCCAACCCAGGGATCAAACCCACATCTCCTTTGTCTCCTGCACTGGCAGACAGATTCTTTACTGCTGAGTTACCTAATGCAATAGACACTGTACATACATACATTTATACACAGACATAAGATAGCTATGCAGAGTGAAAGTTTGGAAAATATAAATAACCAAAATGAAAATAGGTTTACAAATAACGTAGTTGGCTTCTCTGTACTTTCTGATTTTTCTCCACTGAACAGGTATTGCCATTATAATAATACGGGGGAAATATAAAGTTGGTTTTCTTTTTAAGAGAAGAGGAAGAAGAAAGGAAAGGCAACTGAGTCCCTGAGGCCATCAAGAGGAGAACTGAGGAAGCGGACCTGAATGTAAAACAGGGTGTGAATCTTAATAACACATAGACCTATGGAATTTTACAGAAGGTTAAGCCAATCTGTCATATGTGCCTTAGTGTCAAGTACTTAGATCAATATGTACTTGAGGTCAGTGTCAATGAATGGAAATAATTGGAAGAGGAGGGAACTGGAAAGAGGAGGTGATATCTGTCAATATTCTGGGTCAGATTATTCACATAACCCGTCTTTCCTTGGTTGTCCCGGACCGCCTCTCCACTCCTCCTCCGTCCTTAACACAGAGACTTGGAAAATACTAGAAACTTCCTTTACTCATGGAGAACAGGCAGGATATCTGTGGAAGCAGCAAATCAAGAATATCTAGACCATATGCCTGCCCAGTCTACCCAGAGTTGCTTCACTAGACTTGGGCCTCTCACCCCTAACCCAGAGCTCAGTGGACACAGTTCAGTGCTTGGAAATTTATTTAAACTTAGGTTTCATCAAAAAGGTCACACTGTTTGATTTACATAGAAAACCAATAGAGAAAATCTCCTTCCTTGTTAGACTGGACACCAAGTATTCATTTTGAAGGGCTTCTCAGGTGGCGCTAGTGGTAAAGAACCCACCGGACAATGGAGGAGACAAGAGAGACCTAGGTTCTATCCCTGGCTTGGGAAGGCCCCCTGGAGAAAGGCACAGCAACCCACTCCAGCATTCTTACCTGAAGAATGCCCACAGAGAGAGGAGTCTGGTGGGCTATGGTCCATAAGGTTGCAAAGTGTTGGACACGACTGAAGCAACTTAGCATGCACACAAGTTCATTTTGAAAACTCTTTAGTTTCTTTTTTAAAAAATTTAAAATCATACTAGATGAAACAGGAAGTTGAAGTTTGTGATGGTTAACTGTGTGTTAACCTGATTATGCCAAGGGATTCCCAGATAGCTGGTTAAACATTATTTCCAGGTGTGTCTATGAGAGTGTTTCCAGAAGAGATTAATTAGCATTTGAATGGGTGGGCTGAGTACAGCAGATGGCCCTTCCCTTTGTGGATGGGCCCCACCCAGTTTGTTGAGGGAGGCAAAGGAAGGGAAGTTGTGTTCTCAGCTTGACCATTTCAGCTAGAGCACTGATCTCTTTCTGCAGTCAACTGTCATGGTTCTCGGACCTCCAGACCCTAGATGGAAACTTCATCACTGACTCTCCCTCTCAGGCCTTTGAACTACACTATTAGCTTTCCTGGGTCTCCAGCTTATAGATAGCAGACCATAGGACTTCTCAGATATTGGTTCTGTTTCTCTGGAGAACTCTGACCACAGTCATTTCATAACAAGTATTTTGCTTTTCAAGAGAATAATTTTAAATTTCATGTTAAATATTTTTTAACGACTGCCTAGAATGCCATCACATGGTTATACCACAATTTGCTTTGTTAACTTCCTATTCTGGCCATTTTGGGTTTCCAGATATTTAGGCTATATCAATACTGCTGTCACAAACATTCTTCTGTTGAGATTTTTGTGCATATTGTCAATTTCAGTTTCCACATGTAGAATTCTGGGTTTAATGATATGTCTATGTTAAACATATTTTTTGGTACTTAATTCTATTATGAGTTTCCCAGGTGGCTAACGTGGTAAAGAATCTACCTACCAACACAGGAAACTCAAGAGAGTTAGGTTCAATCCCTGGGTCAGGAAGATCCTCTGGAGAAGGAAATGGCAACCCACTCCAGTATTCTTGCCTGGGAAATCCAATGGACAGAGGAGCCTGGTGGTCTATAACCCACAGGGGTCACACAGAGTTGGACATGACTTAGCCACTAAACAGCTTCTATAATATTTGAACAAATCTTTACTTCCTAGCTGAAGTTAGAATCCTTGCTAACACTGGCTAATGGTCATTAAAACACACAGAGATAGCAAGAATACACTAATTTTAATGAACTTTGGCTGTGAAGTTGAAAGAGAAGGATGGAAGTAACGGGGAATAGACATTGTAACTGTTTGTTTTAAGGCAAAAAGAGACTCATATTCACATGTTTTATGAGAAAGGCTATTAGAGAGGAAATATTGAACAAGAGGAGAGGACACGGGGGAGGCACTGGTATCCAATGAGATGGAGAGCATCAGAACGTGTTGACTTGTGAGGCTGCAGAAAAGTAACTTATGAGAATGGGTAATATTTGTAGTTTTGAAGATAGAATGTGGTGGGACTTTTTATTTGACTTTGTAAAATTAGAGGCAAGGATCAACTGCTAGAGGGAAAGGAGTGTACAGGGGTGGAATAGCGGCTTTAGAAGCATGGTATATTTTTGGATAATGTCTTCTAGGAAAAGATATAACATCAAAGGTTGTGTTCTCTGGGAAGCAGACGCTGGGACAGAGTTGGGAGTACAAAGGATCATCGGAAAGACACCAGTTAAAGAGGAAGGCTCTCATGCCAGTGGCTCAGAGTTTTCTGTACTATTGCACAGAGGAAGCAGGTGCAACTTGGTAGGTAGTAATTCATGCTAGTGAGCCCACACATCACAGCCGTCATCACTGCTAATGTGGCCACATCATCTTTGTGCCAATTGTGCTACCCTTAGGAAGGCCACTGACGAAAAATGCTAACATCAAATGGTCAAGCCATTTTGACTGCTTTGTTGTTTAGCGTTTCTCACATGGTGAATTCTATCTGGGGCATGGCTAATGTAAGGAAGATCTTTACATGTCATGTCCACTCCCATTTATCCACCCATAGAGCTCTTAGATCTTGTCACCAGTCTCCCAAACTTTTTCCTTTCCATCTCAACCCAGCTCGTCACTGCCATTATTCCTGATAGTGTAACTTCCTTCCACACAAAGTGGGTAGCCTAATGTACCACCCACTGGGTTTCCCTCACCATAGTTTTTCAAGGCCACCTTGAGTGGAGCAGTAACTCAGCTGCTGCCCACATCCAGCTCACCTCTACAAACCAAGCCAACCAGTCTACCAACCAAGCTGAGGCTTTTCCTCTTTCCTCCAGCTGTTTTACAGGTCCTCCATAAGACCCATGAGTGTGCCCTGGAGGAAGGGCAATGGTACAGACATGATGGGTAATGTAGGGGGTAGGTTATCAGCTCATTCATTCTGCTTAAATCTTTTTGGTACTGCTCATGTTTGGTTCAGACATATTATTTCCAACCTACAAAGGAGTACCACTGGGTCCACCTGACTTTATAACCTAGTATGACCAACAGGATCCAGATCATGATGGCTGTTTTGAGATGCATGGTTCCTTGGGTTCCCATGTTCAACTATTCCATCTCTACTGAGGACCAGTAGCTCACTAACAGCTATTATCAAAAGGCAGTTAATTCTCTGCTGCACAGGGCAAGATTTTATTCCCAAACCTCTAGATCCCACTCTATCAGAGGGCTCAAAATAATGCTTGTCTCCAGCTATCAGCGCCAAGGTGGACCCTATGTCCAACAGACATTCCAAGTATCCCTGTTCCTCCTGAATACAGTCTCAAGGGCTGTCATTCCCTCTGAATAAGGATTGGAGAATCATCGGTGTTAATCATCTACTTTCTATGGTGTTGTAGTGACCTTCTCCCTGAGGCCTTGGACCAACTCTTTTGTAAACAGAATCCAGATTTGAAAAGTGGCTGACTAAAAATTGGGCAGGAGTTTTATTATCCTGACTGCCATCATCCTTCTGTCCATCCGACTTTGCTTTTATTTACATATAGCTTGCTAATCTCTTTTGCACTGAGGGACGCTGTTTTCTATTAACTTTCTCCACCAGGGCCAATCCCTTATATGTTCAGGACTCTGAGCACATGTATTTTGAGGACTCC
The DNA here is from genome assembly GCA_006410935.1 of Redunca redunca. Taxonomy (NCBI): domain Eukaryota; kingdom Metazoa; phylum Chordata; class Mammalia; order Artiodactyla; family Bovidae; genus Redunca; species Redunca redunca. Next base: position 345,813 of record SJYQ01095251.1, read on the forward strand.
TGTCTACATAAATCGTTGTTCTTGTTTAGTCACTAAGTCATGTCTGACTCTTCTGAGACCCCATGGACAGTAGCCCACCAGGCTTCTCTGTTCATGGGATTTCCCAGGCAATAATACTGGAATGGGTTGCCATTTCCTACTCCAAGGGATCTTCCCAACCCAGGGATCAAACCCACATGTCCTGAACCTCCTGCACTGGCAGATAGATTCTTTACCACTGAGCCACTGGGGAAGCTTGGTTCCAAGGGTATTACAAAATTCACGGGCCCATGTGAAGTACAGTGATATTAATGAAAATTTAGAATAATGGGTAGAGAAGAGGTAATCACATATTATTTTTCTGTCCAATCAACACATGTAATGATTCTTTGTGGTGTCCATAAACATCCTCCTTACCTTTAGGTCCAAGAACCACCTCTTAATGTTCTTTATTGTCAAATTCACCACTACTGGCTAATTTCATATCTCCCATAACAAGAAAAATGTAGCTCTTCAGAGTGCTTGGGAACCAAAAAGATCTTCTTGCTTCTGCCTGCAGTTCCTCTAGACCATTTTTTAATGATGTTACATTAAATACTATTTATGGTATATACATACTGATGATGATCTTGCATCATTCTTTGTAGTTTCCACAAACAGTAGCTTCCAGTGACTCTCTCAAAGTTGTTCCTGTGCCTTTTTTAAAAATTATTTATTTATTTATTTATTTATTTATCTGGCTGTGCTGGGTCTTAGCTGTGGCATGTAGAGTCATAGTTGCGGCATGTGCAATCTAGTTCCCCGACCAGGGATTGAACTCCAGATCCCTGCAATGGGAGCATGTAATCTTAGCCACTGGACCACCAGGGAAGCCCCTCTTGTGCTTTTTGATGATAACCACAAATGCAAGTCTTGCTCATCTCATTGTATATAGGAAAATATCATTTGTTAAAGTTAAATTTATCATTTGGAGTTTTATAGCCAAAATGTAAAATAACATCCCTTCAACCATGCCTTCTCTTGAATTCTCTAGGCTGGATTCCAAGAATATGGTTTCTTTTAATGTTGACCACACTACTGCCTTTCACACCCTACCACCAGCTGGGAGAATAGAGAGACCCATGGGTGAAGAAGGAAATGTCAACTCACTCTGGTATTCTTGCCTGGCAAATCTCATGGACAGATGAGCCTGGTGGGCTACAGTTCATGGGGTCACAAAGAGTCAAATAGGACTTATCCACTAAACAACAACAAAAATGGGTAGAGTAAGGAAAATTGCCTTTTTTTTTTCTTATCTGCATGAGAGATGTCTGTCCTTCATCTAACATGATGTAATGTGATTCATGTTAATCAGAAGCAAAAGGGGACTTCAATTAGATGTACTTATTTGCATCACAGAGCAATGGTCTTGAAAACCTTCAAAGAAAAGAGGTACAGTGCAGTCAGGAGAACTAGAACTGCCTGAGCCTAAGAAATGGAGTAACCACTCTGGGTATCAGTGGAAGAAGGGTATGCAGAGTAAAGAATGTTTAAAAATATGCTCACTGCCCTGGGGTACTGTAGGCCAGAGCCAGTACCATGGTCAAACCATATAGCGAATCAAAGCATAATTCTACATGCTCAATCCCAGCAGTCAGTAGTAGACCACTGGTAACCCAGAACCCGAAACTCATTCTGGTCATACTCAGGTAAGAGTCATTTCAAAACCAGAATGTCAGACCTATTCAGGCAGTGGTCTTGAATGATCCACTGGTGTGCTACATCTGGCTGATACCAGAGAGTCAACTGTTAGCCTCTCTTCCTAGCTCTACACTTAGTGACATCATGTTAGTAACCTAAAATTGACTGTGGAGAGCGTATTTATACCACGGGAGTCGGCAAACACTTCAGGGCTTTCTTCTAAGTTAGCTAGTTGTTAAACTGCTCTTAAAGGCCTGGTAAAGAATCCGCCTGCAATGCGGGAGACCTGGGTTCGATCCCTGGGTTGGGAAGATCCCCTGGAGAAGGGAAAGGCTACCCACTCCAGTATTCTGGCCTGGAGAATTCCATGGACTGTGTAGTCTACAGGGTCTCAGAGAGTCGGACACGACTGAGCGACTTTTCACTCACTCATATTGGAGACTATGAGATTGTAGGAGCATTAACTAGCAAAATTGTATCCCCCAACAGGGCCAGCCCCAGAGGCAGGAGTGGATGAGACATATGATTGGATATATTGAAGCCTAAGGATTGGCTGGATGATGGTGGGAGAAAAACAGAAGTGGCCAGTAGGTGAGGATGCTGGTTGGAGGGCCTGAGGTGACATGCCAGAGCCTAAGCTAGATAAAAGTTAACAGGCCAGAAGAAGGACATTTGGACACAAAAGGAAGAGGTCCAAGTTCTGGAAGTTTTAATGAAGGAAGAGAAAAAGTAAGATGGAAAAAAAGGAAATGAAAAAAGCTAGATAAATAAGAAAGTGCATTTTCAAACGACCCATGACGATCCAGATAGGATGCTGATATGAAATGGAAATGTTAAAATTTGAAAAGGCTAAAGAACTTTCAGCCTGGGTTGCCTGGGTGACATTCTCAGGTACAGCTGAGTTGTCTCTGGTGATGACAGCAGTGGAGAGGAGAGAAGAGACTGTGACTGAGACCCTGAAGCCCCTTCGTGAACAGGAGGGTCTGGCCAGAATAATAGAAAATGACAGTAAGGAGGAGAAAGTGAGTATGGCACGTGTTTGCTGGAAAGAAACAGTAGAGGGAGGTTCAGGGCCCTAGCCACATGGATTCATGAAAGAATGAGCAAGCTTTGCTGTGGGGACTTTAAGTGGTACCTCAGACACCTTGTGCCACAGTGAACGTTTTTATATACTTTTTCTAAACCCCACCCCAACATACCCACACCCATTAATACCTACTTGCCTTACCTATTACCCACACCCATTAATACCTACTTGCCTTACCTACTTACAACATTAAAGCCTAAGATATTCTAAATTCCTGCCATCTGTACTAATCAGCTCAGGCTACCATGACAAAATACTGAACATGGATATATTCAAGTAGCTTAAACGATGTTCATTTTTTCACAACTCTAGACCATGATCAAGGTGCCAGTTGATTAGGTTTCTAACGAGAAGTCTCTTTCTGGATAGCAAGTGCTGTGTGCTCACAAACCCTTTCCTCAACGCATGAAGAGAGTAAGCAAGTTCTCTAGTGTCTCTTCCTATATGGAAGCTAATCCTCTCGGATCAGGGCCCCAGCCCTGTGAATTCATTTAACCTTAACTACTTCTTTTGAGGCTCTATTTCCATAAGGGGGTTAGGATTTCAACATGTGAATTTGGGGAAAGGCATTCAGTCTGTAAAACCATTCAAACACTAGGCAAAAATGACTTATTTGGCAAGAACCTATATAATATTTCAGAAGGTAAAGACTTGAAGTGACACTCAAAGCCTGAGACTTCCAGAGACAAGGTACCTCCTTGCAGTAGCCAGTGTTTAGCTAAGATGAAGCTACAGGGAGAACAAGCCCCTGTTCCAGCTGCAGTTCAAGCAGGGAGCACAGCATACGAACAGCAGGGATGTGGCAGAGTGCAGAAGAATACCAGAAAGCCCCAATTCTTCTATGTAAACTTTTCAAACCATCAATACTAAAGCAAATCAACCCTGAATATTCATTGGAAGGACTGATGCTGAGGCTGAAGCTCTAATACTTCTGCCACCTGATGCAAAGAGCTGACTCATTAGAAAAGACCCTATTGCTGGGAAAGACTGAGGGCAGGAGAAGTGGGTGACAGAGGATGAGAAGGTTGGATGGCATCATCAACTCAGTGGACATGAGTTTTTGAGAAAACTCCAGGAGCTAGTGAAGGACAGGGAAATCTGGAATGCTGCAGTCCAGGAGGTCACAAAGAGCTGGACACGACTGAGCAACTGAATAACAAAATCTTTACAAAAGTATTTTGGTTATTGCATTCCAGTATTTTAGAACTAAAACAGACTCTAGAGGTAATCTTATTTAATCTGAGAAAAATGAGAAAATGAAGCCCATAAAACTCCTGGTCATTACTGGGAATTTCTGCCATGCGAACAGGATCTTTCCACCGTGAAATACTTGCCCTCTAAGCTTCTGGTTATCTCCAAAAAAAAAAAAGATACTCTGAGTTGACAAGGAAAAAGAACAATAACTAAACTCCACTCAACTTATCCCTAGACTGGCACTATTAGCAACACCCAGTAATCAATACCCACTTAGCAACACCCACTAAGTTTTTTAATGGCAAAAGATAAATGAGCTGTTGTGGTCAACACAATCTCAGGTAACATGAAGACAAAGGAAAAAAAAAAAAAACTCAGCTCCTCTAATCAAGAAGGAAACTCACTGGCTAATGTAGCCAAGTGGTTGTTTTCTTTCTTGTTGACTTTTTCTTTTGAGACTATTTCAAAGCTGGAACTCAGAAATCTTTTTTAGCAGGATTGCTTTAAGTTGTTAGGGATGTCACAAGACAGCCTTTTACAAGGCACCTACACAGCCTTCTGCTTCTATGTGAGAAAAAAAAAAAAAAAAAAACCTGCAAGAAGCACAATCAAATTTTAAGTTCTTTTCAAAGTGTTACAAAGACGGAAAAAGACAACAGTTTTGAGTTAGATTCTTGAAATGTTGTGAGATTAAAAAGGCAATTCTTATTAACTAGATACTAAATATATATAGTTTATATAAAAGACTAAGTAATTTTCAATTATTATAAAGTCACAATATAGAGCTTCTTGAGAAAGACCAATGAGAGAAACTGTAGTAGAAATTTGGATGTATGATTCATGAACATGTGTTAAAGTAATACACTAAAGATACCTAATACATCAGTGTGGTTTTAGGTTCATTCCTCTTTTGTGATACTCTGGTTGTGTAAGAAGGCAGAGGAGACAATCCAATGCAACTGCCAAATCTTTAGAAAAAAGTAGATGGTTCCCCACATAACACATTATGAATGATGGATGCTTTAAAAAAATAAGGTTCTGGTGTCAATGTTTTACTGACATTTACGTGATTTTAAGAGAATAATACAGATTCTGACTGAAACTCAGAGTGGAAAAAAATCTTTCACTGCTTGTTTTAATGTTATTGGACATACATTTTTAAAAATACACACTGGGTGAGGGGGCTTGAACAGCTGGTGGGATGCCAGATTCTAAGAACACTGAATTCTGGTCATCTGTAGGAAAATCACAATCATTAACAAAATATTTCTCTAAACTGGGACTCAACTAAATAAAAAAAAAATGAATTTCTAACTTCCAAAGGAGTGAAGCACAGCTTCCCTAATGAAATTGCTTTTCCGGTATCACATTAACTGAGAAAAAGCTATTCTGGAGAGCCACTTCCATGGCTAACCTCTCTCTAAAATCAAATACTGAGTTTTTATCTCACTTAGTATTTTTTGCTTATAAATATTATAAATATTCAATACTTTCATTCATTCATTCAACAAATATAAATTGAAAGGTCCATATAGTCAAAGGTATGGTTTTTCCAGTAGCCATGTACATGGTCTGTGAAAGTCAGACCATAAAGGCTGAGTGCCAAAGAATTGATGCTTTTGAATTGTAGTGCTGTGGAAGACTCCTGGAGTCCCTTGGACAGCAAGATCAAACCAGTCAATTCTAAAGGAAATCAACCCTGAATATTCACTGCAAGGACTGATGCTGTAGCTAAAGCTTTGATAATTTGGCCAACTGACGCAAAGAGCCGACTCACTGGAAAAGACTCTGATGCTGGGAAAGACTGAAGGCAGGAAAAGGGAACGACAGGATGAGATGGTTAGATAGCATAATCGACTCAATGGATATGAGTCTGAGCAAATTCTGGGAGACAGTGAAGGACAGGGAAGTTGGGTGTGCTGCAGTCTATGCAGTCACAAGTCCCATTAAGTACCTAGCACAATGTAAGGTTATACCATAAAGATAAATAAGGCTTATGTTGTGAAGGCTCCTTAAATATACTCAGGAAGGCAAACACGTAACCAGACAATTATGGATACATTCGCTAATAAGAGGTATTCCTGGACAAAGCAGTGAGGTGGGCAAAAGGGCTAGAAGGGATGATTGGACAAGCATGGGGGTGGCTTTCTGGAAGCGATACTTCCAAAGTAGTCTGCAAAGTTTTTAAAAGCTTTAATAAAGCCAAGCATTAACCTGGTAAGTGGACAAGCAGCACGGGGAAAAATGCAGGGGTTTTCAATAAGACTGTTATGTCCCAGAACTATGAGTAGATGGGTGCTGCTCTAAAAGTATAAGGCAAGAGGTGGGACAAATCTGAAGCTGAAGAGCTGAGACCAAACCAAGGAAGTCTTCAGCACTGTTTGGAGAGTCATTTTAAACAGCGAAATTGTCTACGAAATGCACAAAAATGTGAAAAATGTGGCTCTAACCACATGACAAAAAGAACATTAACAGTATGAGAGCTGAAACAAAAGGCAGAGTATCGGCTTATTCTACCTCAGCTGGGAATTCGTGTGTCAAGGGAACTCAAACTTTTCATTACTCTGCACATGTGCACAGAAGACAACAAGAGCAGCCCAAGAATTGACTTTGGGCATATAAACAAATTTTAACAAGTAGGTAAATTTGCCAATATGGAATCCAGGAATAATGAGGATAAACTGTATGCACACACACACACATATACACATAAATATATATAACTCTGTATAACACCACACACTGATAATAGAGACTATATTAATACCTTCTTCAAGAACGTTTCCCACCCTGGTGGCTCAGACGATAAAGAATCTACCTGCAATGCAGGAGACCTGGGTTCAACCCCTGGATCAGGAAGATCCCCTAGAGAAGGGAATGGCAACCCACTCCAGTATTCTACTGAACAACTTCAAACAATCTAATTACGTGTAATCAGGGACCCATAAAGAGAAGATAGAACAGGTCTGAACTAATACTCAAAGAAATAGTGGCTGAAACTTCCCCAAATTTGGTAAAAGACATAAATTTACAGATTCAAAATGGTCAAAACCCAAGCAGGATGATAAATAGAAAGGAAATCACATCAAAATGCGTTACAACCAAATTGCTGAAAACCAATTAAAAAGAGATCTTGAAAGCAGCCAAAAAACAAACATACTTTTTCTTCATTCATTTCAATGATCACTAACTCATCAGAGGTAAAATTAGTGTTCTTAGGAAATACAAGTATTGAAACATTGAGGGGTAAAGATTTGTGGGTGGCACTAGTAGTAAATAACCCACCTGCCAATGCAGACGTGAGACATGGGTTCAATCCCTGTGTTGGGAAGATACGCTGGAGGCAATTCACTCCAGTATTCTTGCCTGGAGACGCCCATGGAGAATGGAGCCTGGCGGGCTACAGTCCATGGAGTCGCAGAGTCGGACATGAATGAGCGACTGAACACACACACACACACACATGCAAAGATTTATGTGTGCAAATTACTCAACTAATTCACAAAAAGAAATATCACAGAAAAGGGTACAGCAAAGGAAGTAAAATATTAATAGGGGAACTCTGGAAGGGGTGTTATCAGAGTACGCTACACAATCCTTGTGACTTTTCTGAAAAAAGTTAAGTGTTGCTCAGTCGTGTCCAACTCTTCTTTGTGACGCCACGGACTATAGCCTGCCAGGTTCCTCTGTCCATGGAAATCTCCAGGGAAGAATACTGGAGTAGGCTGTCATTCCCTTTTCCAGGGGATCTTCCCAACCCAGATATTGAACCCAGGTCTCCTGCATTACAGGCAGTTTCTTTACCATCTGAGCCACCAGGGAAAGCACTGTGACTTTGCTAGTATTTCCTAATTCTGTCCACTGATGAAATTTAGAAACAATAATGCCCAAAAATGGTTAAGGCCTTAATTTCTAAATATTCTCTATAAATTAAAAAAATGTTAAGGCTCCTTAAGTATTTGAACTGAGGGCTGGGGCAGGGAAAGTACAAATCTAGCTTGGAACACCTTATATTGCCAGAAGAGGACGTGCTCTAGAAATGATGTGGACAGTGTTCAAAAAATACAGCCAATACAGTGAAGGAGCTCTCAATTACCAAGCTGAAACTAACTGCGCACTAGAACAACAACAAAAATTACAGCTCACAGAACATCCTTGCGTCCTTACTGGTTGGATAAATAAAAGTAAATAAACAAAGGTACAGCTTTTCCTTAAGAGTAAAATTCTAATTTATGAATGTAGAAGGAAAGAGGGCAATAGAAAAGCAACATCATGGAAATGTCACAATACTGTCTCAGGGCAAAAACTGCCAATGGATGCTAAAATTAATAGCAAAAAAAAAAAAAAATCCTGCACAGCTTCAAAACCTGGGAGACATTTTAATCAAGTAACTAAGATTAAAACCACTAGTAACATATGTATCAATATATTATACCTCGCATAACTTCCCAGGAAGCTCAGTGGTAAAGAATCCATCTGCCAAAGCAAGAAACCCGGGTTCAAACCCAGGATTGGGAAGATTCCCTGGAGAAGGAAATGGCAACCCTCTCCAGTATTCTTGCCTGGGAAATGGACAGAGGAGCCTGGCAGGCTACAGTCCATGGGGTGGCAAAAGTCAGATATGATTTAGCAACTATAACAACAACAATCTCATAAGATACACTGAAAAGGATTACAGTACTATGGTATTCTTAACAAAAATACATATCTATATTTTCAGAGGTAAGGAAGAACTCTAGAAAGTTGAATCAGATATTGGAGCTACAGTATGGATTCAATCCTAAAGGAAATTAATCCTGAATATTCACTGGAAGGATTGATGCTAAGTTGAAGCGCCAATATTTTGGCCATCTGATGTGAAGAGCCAACTCATTGGAAAAGACTCTGATGCTGGGGAAGACTGAGGGCAGGAGAAGGGGGCAACAGAGGATGAGATGGCTGGAGAGCATCACTGATTCAATGGACCTGGGTTTGAGCAAACTCTTTCAGAAAACAGTGAAGGACAGTGGGGACTAGAGTGCTGTGGTCCACGGGGTTACAAAGAGTTAGACACAACTGAGCAACTGAACAACTTCAAATATACAAACAGTTATACATGAACACTGAAGAGCTTTTTCTACAAAAGGAAAACTACAAAAATAAACTGAAGTCACAAGATTTATGGATACAAGCAGTTAGAACTCAACTTTATTGTTACAACCAATTTTTATTTACAGATTATAAATCTCTTCAAAAAGATACATTCCTTCATTTAATCAATGGTAAAAGGCCTTATTAAACAGAAATAAAGCCTAAATATCACTTATATTTAAACAGAAATACAGATTCATTAAAAGTTTGTGAACATATAGCAAAAATGCATTTTTATTTAAGCAGTTACATGAATGAGGCTGTTTTTAATTTTATTCACTTTCAATCCCATTTTAACCNCAGAACAAATTGTACTTAAATTAACAGCAGTAAAAATGTAAAAATTAAATTTGAAACATGAAAATAAACAACAAAAAAACAGGAAGTATCTTCATTACCAAACAGATTACAAGTTCTCAGACACTCAGATACTTTCTGAGGCATATCAAATACACCTACCTCAAACGTTGCATTCATTTGAGAGGTATCAATACATTTTCAGTGCTGAGACTGTTTGTAGCACTTACAGTATTTACAGAGCAGCATTATACTACTATGTTTCACATTTGATAAACACAAATTTAACCTTTATGCCACAATTTCCCAATTCAACATACAGCTAATGCAATGACAGTTATTTAGTTTTTTCTTCTGAAACCGATAAGGACATTATCATTTAAGAACATGGAATAATGCCAGGTCTTCTTTCTTAAAATAATAGTATATTTTAAAATCCAAATACTTCAAATCATGGAAACTTCACCCAGCTATACAAAGGCTCCTAAATAGAATAGAGTTTAAAACTCTCCTCTTTGCAAATTCCACCAATTTACAATTACTTTAGAACATGGAAGTAACAGGAAACTTCCTCAGATTACTGAACAAGAAATATGTCAGTGTGTCACTACATAAATTAGGTAGCAGCACACCACAACCATGCAAGTGCTCTTATTTCCGCCACTGCTTTTTTTGGGGGGTGGTCCTTTCCAGTTCATAGGATCTAGCATTCATGGATATCATCAGATCTTGGTCTCTCTCTTAAAGTCCCTTCCTTAAGAGTCATGAAATTTAACTAATGGAACAATTCAAATCAGCCAGCTTTTTCTTACTCTTCATTAACTAGTTCAAATATAACACATAATATGTTTTCAGTTTTTATAAACACCTTGTGTTTTGTCAAAATGATTAATGGTATTAATACCATTAATGGGCAAGATGTAAACAAAAATATGTCTACATTTAGGGATTAAGAGTATTTTACAGAGCAACTTTTTTCATAACTAGAAAAGTCAAAGGATGCATAATGAACACAGATTTTAACTGGCTGTTTGATAACATCAGTAGCATAGTAAGTACATTAAGTATAGGAAAGAAGAGAAAGCAGATTGCAGGATAGAACCCGACTAAAAACTTGACTTCTGAATGCCTCAAACTCAAAAAGGTATTTTCTACAAGCACTACCATTATTTTTCCTATTCAAATGGTTGAAATATGTCCATTTCACATTATAATCCAGAAAGGAAAATTTTAGTGTAAAACCTGTTCAAAAAATCCAATTCATCATGTAATATATCTTACTACTTTCAGTTTTTCAAGTACTCAAGTAATGCAAACGCAAGCATTTTCTTTTAGAGCAATGCATTTATACACTAAACTTCAAAGATGGGGGGGAAATTCATTTAAAATAATCGCTACATTTTTCTGTCTGAAGACACTAAACCCAAGACAAAATACTGTAATCACACAAGTGGTATGTAACAGGAAAAAAAGGCAGTTCCCTATAACTAATATTTTTTGTTAAAAAAAGAAATAAAAACAAATTGCCTTAATATGTAACTAAGTTTCCAGTCAAACATATTCTAAAATATAATGAACTATATTAGAAAATTCAGAGCAAATCAATTTTGGAATAAAGATTAAAGTTGCTTTAGGACATCCTTATAATTCACTTTCCTTGGTACATAATAGTTACTAGCATTTGCCTTTTGTGTTGAGTGATGCGAGTTGCCGTCAATAACAAAACTTTCCTCCTAGCATAAAGTATTGTTAACTCTATTAACTGAACGACGGACTAATATTAAAAGTTTGCCTATATCACTTTGGAACGCAGTATAAAATGCTTATTAAAAGCAATGTAAAGCAGAAAAGCAAAATGATAGTTCTCTCACTTACATTATGAAGGATTTTGAAAATGGTACAGAAAATGTAAGAAAGAAATGCCTATATAACTTTAAAAGTGGAGGTTTTTAACTTTTAATTCAGAGTGTTTAGGGGGAATTTTTCCTTTAAATCTGGAAGCTTTCATAATATGTTTATGAGGTTAAATATTCCTAGTTCCACAAAAATGGAATTAGCAGTCATTAAAAGAACAGTTCTGTCTTTTTCTGTATTTTACAATCCCCTAATGAACAATTTCATACTTAGAGAAGCCAACTGAGATATGTTTAAGTTGAACTAGAAGCTATTACTTATCATCTCCCTTGTACATATGGGACTTACGAATCATACTGAGATATATAAAAATTGAAAGTGTTTTTTGGTAGAAAAAAGTTAGCAGCCTTGAAAACAGAAAAGGGTAATACTTCAGTTTTCAATCATAAAACTGCATTTTTAACTTGCTTTACTTTAGAATCATGACTCAAAGAATGGAATTCTTACAGTGTATTAATTTAATGCTTGCAAGAATCTAACCTCCAAAAACTAATGGCCAAATAAAGAATGAAAAAAAGTCATATTAGGCACTGAGAGGCTAAACAAGTAAGTACTGACGTTAACAAAAATGGATAACCCTATTTCCAGTTCCTCTTGTTATCCCACTGTACCGCCCCATCTGTTGGTTATTTCCAGTCTAAACCAAAGAGCTGGATCATTCCCTTACAGAAAAATGTCTACAAAAGGGAAGAGAATGCAAAAACAATACACAATCTCATATGCAAGATACAATTCACACTAATTTACAAACTTTTATTTACACTGTTTTATATACATTCCAGGCAGACCTAGTTGATGAGTTTTGTGCTCATATTGATCTCAAATGATCACGTGAACAGTATGATTTACCACCACATCTCTTTAATTCCCAGAAAGTGGTGGTAGCATGGGGTCTGGAGGGAAAAAAGTCAAGTATTACTGGTCAGGTAAGATCACACAAGTAGGTAAGGAACAAAGAGGAAAAGAATTGTGGAATTCTGCTTGTTTAAGCATCCAGGCCACTATGGTCTACTGACTAACAATGAGTATACATGAATGCCACTTCTCTAACAACCATTTTCATATTTACAAAATGAGCTTACTATCAGTTATTAGGTAAGGCATTCAAGTTCCTTAACATAAAAAGGCAAAAGACATCTCAGCAAGCCACAGGACAAACTTTAGAGGGATGTTTTCCCTTGAGAATCCCTTAAATGGTCAATTCAAAGGGAAGCAATTTTGAATTCTATTATTAGGCTGAAGTATGATCCCCAAAACCTGCAAAGGAAGTGAGAACATCATGATACCCCGAACAGTGTGAGAAATATCTTAAATATCTTATTTTGTTCCCAAGATCCACTGCCTAGGGCTAAAGTGAGAGTCTTTATTCCCCTTTACATTCACTTCCTGAATCTCTCTGAACCACTTACAACGGTGTCACAGCAAGCAGCCATGCACAGTCTACCAGCAATGGCTCAATGAATCTATTCAAAATAGTCTGAAGAATATGGAGGAAGATAGAAAAATGATCTCCTCTCTGACCACCATTCTCCAAGATATATACTGTTGCAATTTTAGGAAGTCAGAAAGCAAAAAAAAATATCGAGTCCTACATATTCTTCATTGTTCTAAGAAAATGTTCCAGCCACAGATGAAAATTCCACCAAAAACAATTTCTCAAGTTCACTCTTAACATTCTATAAAAAGCTATTAACTGTTTAACTGGTTCCTTTCCTTTAGTTAATCAGGTAAAATTCTACTGATCCAATGGTAATACGGTTTATAAAAACAGAAATGAACATTTGCAACTTTGGGGAGGTAGGAAACAAATCGTGGCTAACACTGTTACAGATTCAGACAGATTTTAAGATTCTACTCATTAACTAAAATTTACCATTTTCAATGCCTGTGTTTCTACTTACTTTATCAGTTTTAAACATCTTGAGCTAATCCAAGTATTTTAAAGCACTTATCTGAGAGTATAAGTCATTTGGAATAATACATCAGACTCCCCAGAAGATTTCTCAGAGGATAAATTTGCAGTTGCGTATTCTGAATATGCAGATCTATTAAGCCAACTTTGTACATGGGCACTTATGTAGCCAAAGTGTGCAAAGCTTCTCAGACTAATTTTCTAAGCGACGTTAACCATGACTGCTCAACTCCACACAGCAGTCTTCAAAACTTGAAGTTTGCTTATCTATCCCAAAGACACAAGTTCCTTCCAAATAATAACTGTCATCCTCTCACAGACAAAAACAAACAAAATCAAAAGAAATCAAAACAAACAGAAGCCCTCCTACCATGAGTATTTTTGCTTAATTCACACTGTTATATCAGATTTTAAGTGTATAGGATTGATGTTCTAAATGTTCCTTATTTAATTCTTTTAACCACCTCAACTTATTTATCTGAAACTACTTGTTATCAAGTAATCATTTTCTATCATTCTAAAGACACAGAAGCCAAACTAAAACATAAAACCACAGTGTAAGGAATGAATCTGGAGAAGTAAAACAGAATTAATCTAAATGACATTTTCTTGTTCCCAAATATTATAAGCATTCTACCTTTGTTTCAAAAATTAGTAACTGCTGTACTAGCTACTATTTAATAACAAACAAAATACAGTATATCCCAATAAGTGAAACAAAATTTTTGGTTAGAAACAAAAATTGATACAGTAAAATTTTAAAAACAAACTGTAACTAAAATGACCATACACAGTACATGAAAACATTATTTAATGCAGATTTTGGTAACAAAACCACCATATATCTATTCCAGGATTATAAGGTAAATATTAATATTTATTCTGCCAGACTATATAAGAAGAGGGAAACTTAAATTCTAAGATGTTCCCCCCTCCAAAATGCTTCCCAGTACTTCAGAAAGATGTTCCACTATCATAGACAGTGAATGTATTTCATTCTCCTAAACAGGTATTTTTCTATGAACATTCTAAATGATCTAAACCAGTGTCTGGCATTTCAAGAGTAAATGATTCATTTTACTTACAGTGTGTCAGAAAGGTTACTCTAAACACCAAAAATGTTTACTGAAATTAATCTAAAGTAAAACATAACAAAAAAAATATTTTCTCTGGAAATTTTTCATTGCTTACA
>SJYQ01095251.1:363667-386860 GCA_006410935.1 Redunca redunca
ATAAAAGATGGTAATGAGACCAAAATAGTATCTTTTTCTATTAGTCTGGTTCTGTAGTAGGAAAACTAAAATCGGGGAAATTCTACACCTAAAAATAACATCAAAACAGCTCTCCCCAATATTTAAAGCACTGTATTTCTCAATTTTATTCATACAGTAATGTAAAATAACTAAATGAGTCTATATTACAGAAGCACTATACATAGAACCTCACTTATTTTGGTAGGTTAACACCTTTTACAGGCTGAAAATGAAAAAATCATATTAGTCTCCTATATGAATAGAAAGGAAAGTGAGGGAACAGTCCACTTATTATTTGCATTCTCAAAAATGGAAAAGTGAGAATACTGAAGTACAACTAATATAATAATCTATGATTCTATGATTTACTAATACTATTTGTCTCAGATTTGGAAGTTACAGATATGTACATCTATCAAAGGGCATGTTAATTCCTAGGCTACCCACATCTGTTGCCAAGAAAAATTAGAAGCTTTATATAGTGAACAAACAAAATAAATTCTCAAACTCTTCTGAAAACCTCATATAATTTTAATATATTATATATAATACATATGTATATGTTTGTAAATATATAATTATACAATATAACTTTACTTACAAAGAATCTGAAGTCTGCCAACAATGTGTCTAAAAACTCATCAAAGCTTAAAAAACCCAAGCATTAGCTATTTGGTTTTATAATGCAAATACCTACTTTTGTTTGTCATCATCTCAACATTAATTAATTATAGTAAACAATCAATAACAAGTGAAGTCTTTTAATATTTAAAAGTCTGACCATGCCCTGAGGAATAAACATTTACCAACCATTTATTTTGGGGCTTCCCTGGTGGCTTAGCTGGTAAAGGATCAGCCTGCAATGCGGGAGACCTGTGTTTGATCCCTGGGTTGGGAAGATCCCCTGGAAAAGGGAAGGGCTACCCACTACAATATTCTGGCCTGAAGAATTCCATGGACTGTATAGTCAATGCGGTTGCAAAGAATCAAACATGATTGAGTGACTTTCACATAACCATTTATTTATTTAAAACATCTACACCTCGATCTTATTACTCAAACCTCTTTTCCTCCCTTATCAAAACAGCCTTATAATGCATGTCAGTGCTGTCTTCTTTGTGACAAGTGATCAAGGAAGGAGGAGGAAAGAGTTTTTAAGACATAGCCATAAGGAATAAGAGGAACTTGCCAGAAAATACAGGGAAAAGGGCATCCTAGGTAGAAAGAAGCATACAGGCTTAAAACACCTTGGAGTGTTTAGAAAACATGGTGACTCTGCTAGAGGAGGAAGTGTGATGTGAGAAATACAGTGGGAAATAAGAAAATCTGGAGATGCTATCATTTGTATGTCACTCTGTAAATCATGGGAAGCCATAAAGTAGAAAAGTGACACAATCAGATTTATAAATTAGATTCTAGTTATTAGAGATCACTTTTAAAACATACTATATGAATTACAGACAGAAAAAACCTAAAGGTGAAGAGACAAGTAAAGACTAATGTAGGTGAGAGATTAAGTCCTTAATCATAGGTCATGCAATTAAGGAGATAAGGGGTGGAATTCACAGAATTTCAGGAACCAAAAAAAAAAAAAGAACCTGAAAATAGAAAAGTGTGAGAAGAGGAACACTTGAAAGATAATTCCTTCTTTCCTGGTTTCAGAATACAACAGAATGCACATCATTTTAATTAAGTCAAAACAGTACAGTAGAGAATAAATAATGGGAAACAGGACAGGATGCTGAAAATAAAATTCAAGTTTGGACACACTGTGGTCAAATACTAATGGGACCCTGGAGAGATACAGTCCAGATCTGGAGCTTGACAGTGGGAGGAAACTCAACTTGGGATCATTAAAAGAAAGGGCAGTAAAAGCCAGGGAACTGTATATAAAGTAGGGAATTCCCTGGTAGTCCAGTGACTAGGACTAGGCACTCTTACTGCTAAGGACCCAGGTTCAATCCCTGGTCAGGGAACTAAGATCCCACAAGCTGTGTGGCACTGCCAAAAAAAAGAAAATGGGGCAGGGGGCAGAGCCCAAAATCTGAACACTAGGAAACACTAGAATGCAAGAGAATTAGAGGAAAAGTAAGAAGAAAGAAGAGCCAGAGAAGCAGACAAGCAGGAGAGCACAAAAGAGAAAAACCAAGGGAAAATGGCACCACAAAAACTAACAAATAAAAAACTGGAATCAATGGGAAAATATACTGTCAAATGCTATGGACAGATAAAGTAAGATAAAGACTTAAGAGTTTTAACTGGATTTAGCAATTATGCCATTATTGTTAAGAAAACCCTATATTCCCTACTTTAAGATCATGCTTAAAAAAGAATAAATAGAAACAGCAGGCATCCTAGGACCAAATGGAGAGCATGTTATTAATGTTCTAAAGCCATCAGAACAGTAGGTAAAGAAGTCACATTTCAGCACATCCTCTTAAGATGTATTCTGAATGGCTCTGAAGAACTACTACTTTTAATACTATGGAAACAGTACACCCATGAGCCACCATTAGGGTCTATTTGTAAAGACTACATGGCAAATAATTCCCGTGTCAATTGTAGAGAAATGTATTAAAACTAAAAAGACACAGTAGCTAAAAGAATTGCAACCCAATATTCAATCTGTCTCAATACCTTAGCTGAAAGCGCATTCTAATGGCATCATGTCATTCTCAAAAGATAATTTAAATGAATTAAATTTTGAAAAAGTAGATGCATTTAGAGTAAAGAGAGGTGGGTCTTGAAAATAACAGAGCATTAAAATACCAAAGATGTGGGAAATAACTCCTTATCAAAAGGTCATGAAGACACAATACTGTGCAGTTATGAACGCAGTTCTACTGGTTCTTCCAATCTACTTTTAATCATGCTAACATGATAAGTTCACATGATGATTATATGTATTCTGGAAATAACCTCATTTCTCATAACTCTATCCTTGATTATATGTTTTAATAACATAAAGAAAGAGAATTCGGTATTTTTGAAAAGTGCTTCACACTTTAATCCTAACTCTAACTCAAATCCATTCACTGAACAAATAATTTTATTGAGCACTTAACCTGTAGTTTGGCATTGCTGTTCTAGGGGCTGGCGATACAGTAGTGAATGAAATAAAATCTTTGTCCTCAAAAGCATTACAGTGGGGGAATTTTAAATACTCTTGTTTTGTCGTTATTTTAAACAATTAACAAGTTCAAAAAACTCAAAATGGGAACTGCTTAAAAAATGATGAAAATCTTTTTTGAAGCTATTAACATTGTATCAAGAACTTTTCATTAATTACTTAAATTTAAACTTACCAAAGCAAACTGATTGACTTGAATGAAGAGTATTTCTACTTCCTTTTCAGTAACTTCAGTCCCAAAACCCTTATATTCTTTGTAGGCTTCAAGGTAAGAACGCAGCCACTGGCCCTGTAGTTCTCTACCTGGATAAAGACTATAGTCTACATCACTCACACCTAAAATAGAAAAATACAGTGAGACTTTTTAAAACCATGACATATCTTCTACTTTAATAATGTACACCATCTACCGATTTTTTCAGAAAAAAATTATTAAATGTCTCCATTTTTTGCTGAAAAACTAGATATTAAGTAAATGCTATTTACTAAGTAAACCAATCATAATGTATTCCTAATTAAATTCTAATACACAATACAGTTGATCACCATAATCAATTTTCACTGCCTCAATTTTTCCTCAAAATGTGAAGCCTGAACCAACTACCATTAGGTATCACAAATCTTCATTTATCTTAGTACCTCAGGAAATTCTTATGATTCTTATGCACACTAGCATCTACAGCATTTTCTAGAACTGTGGCTTTAAAGCATCTTTAACCATTACTCTCAAAGTAACAAATACATTTAAGTGGATAGACCGTTATATTTTTTGTTTTTTGGCCACGCAGCATGTGGGCTCTTAGTTCCCCAACCAAGCACTGAACCTGCACTCCTTACATTGGAAGCATGGAGTCCTAACCACTGGACCACTAGTGAAAACCATAAATACATGTTTATATTGAAGCTTTACACACGCACCTGATACTGTATTTCATGAAACAATATTTGCCCTAACTACACCTTCCAATTCTGATATTTTCTATTTCTTTTGCATTCTTTGCTTTAATTAATTCCCCTACAGATCTGATCTCATGATGTGCAGTTTGAAAA
Organism: Redunca redunca; assembly: GCA_006410935.1. NCBI lineage: Eukaryota > Metazoa > Chordata > Mammalia > Artiodactyla > Bovidae > Redunca > Redunca redunca. The sequence goes on from SJYQ01095251.1 coordinate 367,869, forward strand.
ATACTCATCTAGTTCCTAGTATTTTGCCTACCATTCAAGTTGATCCTAAGTTGATCCAAACTTACTTCTCTGGTCTTATGACACTCTATTCTCCTTCATGGATTTTATATCCTACAGGAATAGGTATATTCACCTTGAAGATTTCTTCCTTCTTCCTGAAATGCCCTCCTTTCTATTTGAATATCCAAATTCTACCTTTTTCAATTTTTTTCTACACAAAATCATATTAAGATCACTGAAGCTTCCTCTTTTGTATCCTCACCAGTGAAGCATATTCATGGTGATAACTCTTTTTATACACAACTACTCTCCCTTCCTATAGCTAAAGAAATAAATTCTTGAGCTTTTTAGTTAGATGACATTCAAAAAGCCCAGGTATACAATGCAAAGTCAAAGTCACTCAGCTATATCAAACTGTTTAGGACCCCATGGACTGTAGCCTGCCAGGCTCCTCTGACCGTGGAATTCTCCACTAGGGCTTCCCTGGTGGTTCAGCTGGTAAGGAAGGAATCTGCCTGCAATGTGGGAGACCTGGGTTTGATCCCTGGGTTGGGAAGATCCCCTGGAGAAGGGAATGGCTACCCACTCCAGTATTCTGGCTTGGAGAATTCCATGGACTGTATAGGCCACGGAGTTGCAAAGAGTTGGACACAACTGAGCGACTTTCACTCACACACAATGGCAACAGCAAAGGCCTTTAAATGATTAAAAAAAAAAAGAGTTGGTTTCAAATCTTAGTTCTCTGCATTTTACCGTGACCTTGGTGAATTATTTTACTCATTTGTAAACTGAGAACATGGATTGTGTGTATAAAAAATTAGATGAGATTTATAAAGCAACTTTGTCAATTCTTAAAAAAAAATTAAAAGCCACAATTATTATTTTTGTCTTATTTTCCTTTAGAAATTAAGGAAGAGGTCATCATCTCTTTCCTCCAATAATAAAGAAAAACCAAAATGGTCATGAAGAAAATAAAAATTGTTGCTCTTACCCCCAAGTTGATCTTCTGTAAAGAACAAAAAAAATTCTAAAAAGCATCCTTTCAAAGTTTTATATGCTACCTCACTAGAGGAACATGTTCTCTGCTGGATTTTACCTGCAAATTCATTGAAATGATTTCCAATATCATATGCCAGGTAGTTGTATCCAGAATATTCATAATCAATGAACTGTACATCACCTATGTGAGACACAAAAACAAAGACATAAGAAATCACATATAGGATACAAAAATCCCTATGCTATTTATAATTAAATAGCTTCCAATATTTTGTCTCATTGTACGTGCTTGGTTACATGCACTTCTGAGACATTACAGGGTAAGGCTGTGAATTTTATGGCAATGAGCTTTACAAAATTCCAATTACGTACATAGGTCAACAGCTTCTTTGCGGACATCAATGTCCACTATACTAAATAAAAGTCAAAAAATACAGTCATTCTCCACATTCAAACAAAAGCAAGTATGTATTTAACCACATGGGGGCATCAGTTACTTAAAAATTCAAGTTTAGTTAGAAATGAAAACTACCTTTGGAAATAATAATTTATGCAACTTTCTAAAAAAATTAATATATATTCCAACAGTGAGTTTACCAATGGAAAAAATACATAGACTTTCAAAGGTTTGAATTCTGTGAATCCTGCACTTAAGCTATAACACTTGCTGATTAACAGAACCTCTTTAAGTTAAGATAGTTGCTATCAAACTCTTAAATATTCTTGAAATGCTACATAAGTAAGGTTTCCAATAGCTTACTTGAGCAGCATTAAGGTGGTCATTTTATCATTTAAAGGAAGAAAGGTAAGCTATTTTTTCTTTTTGAGAAATTTCTTTATATAAACTAAAAAAATTCCTATTCTAAATTAGTGCTTTATATAGATATATATGCAAATTTTATTATAATTCTTCAGACTATCCTGTTCCATTCGCCCAAGGGACAAACTCCTGCTTAGGAAGCTTCATCTTTTAATATTGAGTTTTAGTTAGAAGATTTGGCTCAACACAGATACAGGTCCTATTTTTTAAAAGACAAATGAGGAAAAGAGAGGGCGGGAGGGAGAGAGAAAGAGAAACATTAAGAAAAAAACATCAAAATGGGTCACTGTCTACACCAGGGGATCACAAACTCAAAGGGCTCAACAGTTAAAATGGATACATGAACACAGATGTAAGGCTGTAAGAATAGTTTCTAAGCTGCTGATATTGAGAAAATACAGAGCATATGTCTAGTTACACTATCTTTTAAAACATCAAGCTGAGGTAATAAACTTCTGGTTTAAACACACTGGCTTTTCCCAGATGAAAGAGCCTTTGAACTATCATGTATTGCTATAAATTTATATGTTTAATCTTGGACTGTATGTTGATCATATTCCAACTCAGAAAAAGAGTATTATATGACCAAAAAAATGTAATAGCAAGTGGAGTATTTTACACAAAAGCAAAAAAAAAATTAATATAATTGCATTTAATATATAATTCAAAACTTTTATAATAGTCAAGTCTAGAATAAAATAAGTGAGATCATCAAAGTATTAAAGTCCAGTTACCAAAATGTATATCCATATTGACAAAATAAGGTTTCTAAGAGCTGGTGACTACATAAATCATTGCAACACAACGAATTTATATTCTTGGAGAAACAAAAACTATCCCACAGAAAGTCTTAAAGTTAACCAAAGCACTTCACTAACCAGCAGAATGGGAGGACAGAACAAGCTTTAACCAAATCACTTCACCAATAAGTTGCAAAATGAAAAGTCAGAATATATTTAAAAATTTTCTTCTAGGTACCCTTGGGAATGACAGGGTAAAGACCACCATGATGACAAAATACTTTGCAGCCATGATAAAAATTTCATTTTCAAAAGTTATCTAATGGCCAGGAGAATTACAAATGTTATATGACAAAAGATACAAAATAGTAAACACAGTGATCCAAATTATTAAAATATGCCTGAAGAGAGAAGGAAAAAAAAGAAACATAATACATAGGAGGGAAAAGATGGTGGAAATAAACCAAAACATTTTTATTGGTTTCATTTCAGATGGTAGACAAGTGACCTTTTTTCCTTTATTCTTTACAATAAACATTACTTTAAGGAGAAAAGAAATGATAGTTTAAAAAGATCAGGATGAAAGAGACTAAACATAATGATTTGGGAAATACCTATCTACCCACCCAGACTTCAAAATATGAGGATTCCAGAGGATTTACCAAGTTGTCTCACTGAGTCAACCAATTTTAATAAACAATTTTTCAAATTACAGCTGTTGATTGTTTTAGCTCTTTAAATACAAATTCTTGTAGAGCTCATACAAACTGTTACATGCCAATAAAAATACACAGCCCAGTCCCGAAGCTTACTTTAGCCACATAAACAAAAGCTTCAATTTCAATTTTCAAAATCATATTTAGAATTTGGCAAATATAAATAAAACAGCAGGTAAAACATGCCTGCTTATAGAGTATATACAATTTAAATAAAGCATAGATCATTTTAACAAAAGTTAAAATCTGTTTCAGTATGAAAATTTTAGCAATGACTTTTTGTAGTAGCATTAATTCATTAAAACTAGCCTTTATTTTTAAATGCTATGTTGAGTTTATAAATAATGAAATTTTAAAAATAAGAAAATGAAGCTAACAAGATACAGATGAGGCTGTTACCAGGCTCCGTGCATGTGAACAAGTGATGCGATAAACCTCCAGTCAGTGCGTTTAAGAAGCACGGGTGCGCCGCCACATGGCAGCAACAATGGCATACCTAATCTGTAGCAGATGAAGAAAATTTGGCAAACTCACATTTTACAAGACACAAAGCTTAAAAGGAAAAAAAAATTTTTTTAATCTGAATTAACTATTCTTTTCAAACTACTGCAAACAAAGTGGAACTCAACCTTAAATTTAATCTTCTGCAACAAAGTAGAATTAAAGAGGCCTGCTTTCCTTATTTTGGGTGCCAGAAAAATCAAATTACTGGAAAATGCTTTCCTACAAGAAAAAAAAAATACCCTGAACTTTTTTCCTCTACAAATTTAACTTCTGAATTCTAAAATTTCCAATTTATTTAGAGAAACATCCACATCACTATTAAAAACTAACAGCTCATATGGCATGACTATCTTGTTTTCTCAAAAGCTTTTTCTTTTATTACTATGTTTCTTTATCTTCACAGTAATGAAGTCCACTCTTACTGAGTTAAATAAATTGTTCAAATCTCAGTACAGTTTAAACAATATTTAAAGTACTTTAAAACCAAAAAAATTTAATTAACTAAGGCTATATAATCCACATGATGCATTCATTTGGACTCCTTTACTTGCTGTTGTTAAGGAAAAAGGGATTAAAAGCAAAATAACCAATATGGGAACCTGAAAATGGTTCCAATTCACCCTACTTGCTCTACAGAGTTATGTAAGACAGAAAGAGAAGAGAGAAAAAGAAACCACGATTACACGCAAGTTGGCAAAATGTTTTCTCTCTTAGGCAGAAAAAGGAAGTGTTCTATTCTGGGAAAGTTTCCTTTCATCTCTTTCTCTGAAGTCCAGTTAACTTTACCCTGGACATTCACACCTTCACCACAGCACTCATCGTCCTGAAAGTAAACATCCGTTTTCTTATCTGACTCCTCCATTGCTTCCTGGAGGGGCAGTTGGAGGGGCAGCAGGTCCCTTCCACCTTTCTTCATGAAATCCACAGAGCAAACCCTAGCACACAGGAAGTAGTCAAATGCCAGTGAAATATTAATAAGTGGAAGTTTTGCAGAGAATGCTCAGACACAGTGATAACACATGTTTAAATGGGAGCAGGGGAGATAAGTATGAAACACTAAGGAACAAAGTATGGCATTTCTGACATTCTTATTCAAGTATATGGTTGAACATACAGCGGAAGTGAATGTATGAGAAAAGAAAAAAATCTAAACTAATAACTATTTTAGGTAGCTCTTCCTTAATAGTTCATGTTTTTACAGTCCATTTAAGTTTTCTATTATGTGAATTAGGGATATTTTATTTTATGCTAAGTAGTGATTTAGACTACAAGGTTTAAAACGAAGTTAAGACTATCCTTCATAATAATTCTATCCTGGAAAATATACGGTAACAAATTTTAATTTAAAAATAAAACTAACAAAAAAAAGCTTTTGTTAAAAATCAATAAAATAACCACAACAATGCTTTTTCATGAATAATAATAAAGTAAGAGTTAGAGTCAATCAAACAACTACGAATGGTGACTCACCCATTTTCTAATTATATTGTTTAAAACTCTGAAGAAGAATCTCACTTACTCTGTAATTGCCCAAGAAAGCTTTGTTTCCTTAAATAGTTATACATTAGCTTCCTGCATTTGCTGACAGAAAAAAATAATCAATGGCAACCATTTAAAGTTACATATTAGGTCTTAAGCTTTTTATGAAGTTTTTATGAATGGGGGGCTTCCCTGGTGGCTCAGCTAGTAAAGAATCCACCTGCAATGCAGGAGACCTGGGTTTGAACTCTGGGTTGGGAAGATCCTCTGGATAAAGGAAAGGCTACCCACTCCAGTATTCTTGCCTGAAGAATTCCATGGATTCTTATAGTCTGTGGGGTCCCAAAGAATCAGACACGACTGAGCAAATGTCACTTATGAATCGGGGAAAAGAAGAAACAAAACAGCCACCAGTAAACATTCTGACAGAGGATCAAGACATAAGACGACAAACTCAAAAGCTTTAGCAATTACTTCTGTCAACAGCTAAAGGATTAGTTGAAATTAAAATACGAGATTTAAAGTCAGTTAATAAGCAATATTGAAATTTGTTCCACTTAGTATAAATTATTTTTAATTAATTGCTGATTAACTTAAAAGAAGACTGATAAGTCTTATCATATAGTTCTGGAGCAAGAGTCACTGCTTTTGGTTCTATCATTATATAACAAATTCTATCATCATATCATTAAGTATACTTTTCTTACCTTTTTAAGCTGTCATTTCACTGAAGCCAAGGAATGGGACGCTGTCTTACCAACCACCTAATTCCTGGCACTGACTAACATTTCAAAAATCTTGACAACTACCATCAACTTCAGAAAGGAAGCTTACTCTTCTCCCATATTCCTGAGTCCTGTCAACTGACATGATGAAAACAAGTAGAAGCAGGATTTCTTCTGTGATGCCTACCAGTTCCTGTAACATTCACAGATGAAAATGCCTACAAACTGCAGAGAACTCATAGTCTATGTTTGTGTGGATATGAATAAGTACAGCACATATATATATATATACAGTTTTAACTTTAAATTAATCACTCGAATTATAGTTAAGATAAAATCTATAAATTGCATTTAAAGACAATCTGAACTGTCATCTCATACTACTAAGCCATAAATCCTTCTGGCTTACAGTTACCATTTTTACTTTTTTAGAATCAGATACACTTTGTAATACATCTCCTATGAACATGATACAGGGGTTGGCAAACAATGTGTTCTCAAGCCAAATTCAACCCAGTGCCTAACAATATATGGCTGTGTTTGTGCCACAACACAAAGCTTAATAGTGGAAACAGAGACTATAATATGGGATGAAAAGTCTGAAGTATGTACTACATAGCTCCTTACAGAAAGCTCCTTACAGTTTGCCAACTCTTATCACAGTATAATAGTTGCAACTGAGAGCTGTTAAGTACCTAGTCTGGTGCAATATTTGCTATATGCCTCATCTAAAATCTTGTCAGGAAGCATCTGGAGTAGCTATTATCTCTAGTCTCAAACAGAGCAAATAAAAGTTCTAGACTATCAACAGTATAAGCAGTACTTCCTAGAGTCTTAAGCCCATCCATAAAAATTTTTGTTCAAATGGTCTTGGATGGAGCCCAGATACCTACATTTTCCCCAAGTATCCTAGGTGATTCTGGTGCAGACAGTAAAGGATTAAATATAAACAATGAAGATAAAAATGACTTCTTTAATACCACCTACTTCCATATGTGATTGAGCTGGGATCTGCACACAAGAGTGTTTGGTTCCAAAATCTATTCCTTTTGACTTCTCTTTAAAGTTACTTAAGAGTTTGATTACTCTTTTAAGAGTAATATATCTGCTGATAAGAGTTACTTAAGAGATTTTTAATCTAGTTATATGATATAAAAATCTAAGTTATTATAGCTGAAAAGTACATGCAGAGACCAAGATGATCCAATATACATTCTTGAAGTTTAAAATTTGTACTTTCAAGAAATTAAGAGTCTGAAATACACTATATCTTATTACTTTATATATATCACAGGTAGGTACAAAATGGTGAAGCCCTGAGCTCAAATCACATGAATGACTTGTCTAGTGATAACAAATCAAACACATTTGCGAACATAATATGTAACTTAATCATTTATTCTATGTAGAAACCATTTTAATTCTGAAAGACTTAAAACTTGGGATTTCAGATGCTACAAGGCAGTAAGGTAAAGAACTCTGCAGTCCATGTTTCTAGTTTCAGTGAGCCTCCTGATGGTACAATTTTAAGTACTAATGCTATGCTACAGCTCAAATACATATATTCTTTGCTTATTAAATTCACTAAATTTATATAATTTACTTTTAAAAGTATGAGGCAAGTTACTTCTCCTTATAACTAAAGACAATATGTCATAACCACATTACTTCAAAACCATTAGCTCCTAATTCAAAACAAGTAAGATAATAGCAGGATAAGATAATAAAAAATAAAAACAAGCTTCTTGCCACATTTTCATGAGTTTCAGATTTTACCTGAACAACATTCCAAACACGTTTTCTTAATGCTTATGTATCAACTAATCACATAAATTGATTTTTTTAATGGATGCCGCAAAGTCCAAAGTAGCCTTCCTAATGAACAGTATAAAACCATTGGTAAGAAGAAAAAAAAAAACATTGTAAGAAAATATAACAGAATATTTTCATAACCAACACACAAACATAACCACAAAGACAAGAAGAAACAAATGGTACATAATAGACTCCTATGACGAAGGGCAAACTCTAAAAACTGTATCAACATATTTACACTTGTTAAACTGTGAGTTTTATTCTTCAATGTAGGGAAGAAAAATTAGACACAAAAGTATGATTTAGGTAACTCCTAGTAAAACAAAAAATGACAAGAAGTTTGAACTTTTAAAGCCAGGATGAAGCATAAATATTTTATTTGAAAACAGGAGGACTTTTCATATCACTAGTCAGCAGTTTAGATAGCCAACTAGTTATATAAAAAAGCAAAAATTCATGTTTTATACCTAAAAACATAGTAATCTGATTTTTTTGGTCCCTTTTATTTTAGATATTAATTAAGTTTGTTTGGTGAAATGAATATGCAAAAGAAACTTATAAAATAAAAATGTGAAAAGTTAAAATTATATTCCAAAGGAAATAAGAGATTCTTTTAATTAACTTGCAGTTAAAAATAAAGCTGAGTGTCCACTTCAAATGTCAGATGAAGGCCCTTACTTGAAATTCCATTATATAATATAATGTGTTATCAGGTCTTGCACTGAACTTAAAAGATAATACATCACTTTAATGAATAACTAATATTCTTGTTTCACAAATGGCATTGAGATTTGGTTACTATTATACAATGTAGTACATATATACTGTAACAATTATAGGTAATAAATGGATAACAATAAATTAAAGGACACTGTCAAGTACTTAATGTTTTAGTGTACACTGGAAGTTTTTAAAAACATTATTCCACAGACTTCAAGACATTCAAAATAGAGATGTTAGCTCAAAAATTTTTTAGACTCTCTAACCCAGATTAAAATATCAAATATAAAAGGGACTTAAGCATGTTTTTGAAAATATGTGCTTCAGTCTACCATCCTTGACAGTGTTCTTTGTTTTTCAAGTTGAAGTCATTTATAAATATTACAAGCTTTTGCATTAGAACAGTCTCAACTTATAACTGGATAAGAACGGTCATAAATAGTTATTTGACATAATATGACCACTTAATCAGAATTCTTTGGCTTCAGTATCTTCAAAAAGCACACTTGTAATTCAAAATAATCTTCCAACTGTAATATTTATCTTCAAAACTGGTTTCCTACAAAATGCAATAGCTTCAAAGTTTCAGAAAGACTTTTTGAATTAACACTAATCTTTTAACCAAAATTGTGTATTTTAAATTTCAGTATAGTATACTGAAGGGCATCTACCATTTTAGCAACCAAACCTCAAACCACTTTATCCAATAATATTATACAATCATGTGTTTCTTAAATACGAAAACATAAGAGAATTCGAATACAGCAAGTTAAAAACAATCCCCAAAAACATTTCACCAAAAAGTATCACTGTCCTCAAAAAATGTTAAGACAATTTACTAAAGTGTCTTGATTATTACTTCAGTAGATAAAATTTCAGCAACTACAAAATAAAATTTCCTCCGTCTGTGGCTTATTTCCTTAGCCATCTACATATCTAACAAGTCAGTAAAATAAACAGGTAGTAGGAAACCTGGATACATTTGTTTTTAATACTCTGCCCACCCCCAACACTCAGAATATTTCTATATTTATAAAACAGTGCAGTGTCAGCTGGTTTTTCAATAACCCTCATTACAAGCAGGTGCATTTTCAAACCACGAATTACCAAATATTTACAATTAAATTTATAAACAGTCATGTCATCATTTTTCACTTAAAACTCCAACAGAATCCAAAAACTATTTCTAATAAACCAATTCTAAGAAACATATTTTATACAACTATGCAGAAAATATATATTCCTAATATAGCACAGTTACCATGACTTTGTAACCAAAAGAAAACACTTCAGTCTTCATACATGTTTTTAACCCTTACATTTGAATTAAATTTATTGATTGATACAAAGATCAAAGGACTGTTATAAACACAAAGAAAATAAAAACTTTACTTACTGCTAAAGTCAGATACCTACCTTGTTTCTCATTGTAGATTATATTCTTACACAACAGGTCATTATGGCAAAGCACAACAGGTGAGCCCAGGTTGGAAAGAATCTTCTTCATCCAAGTCATTTCTTCCTGAAGAATCTGAGAGCTTGGGATATCACTTAAGAACCTTTCAGTTAAAAAATAAAAAAAGTTACATCTTGTTTATATTTATGACATGTTATTTTAAGTTTCCCTAAGGAACTCCGGGCGTTGGTGATGGACAGTGGCCTGGTGTGATGCGATTCATAGGGTTGGAAATGACTGAACGATTGAACTGAACTGAACTGAACTGAAGGAATAAAACCTTTTTTTTTCTTTTTGGTCATATACAACTTTTTTCCTTTCAGTTTTAAGATATAATTGACACACACAGCATTATAGAAGGTGTACAAAATAAAATTTGACTTACCTACATAACGAAATGATTACTACAATAAGGTTAGTTAAGTATCCATCATCTCATACAGATACAAAATAAAAAGAAATATTTTTCGCTTGTAATGAGAACTCATGTTCTTAACAACTTTCATATATAACAATGTAACAATAAAAGTTGTTATAACAATATAACAAATAACATAGCAATGTTACTTTACCATGTTGTATATTATATCCCTAGTGCTTATTTATTTTATATCTGGAAGTCTGAACCTTTTGCCTACTTTCATCCAATTCCCCCTTCCCCACACCCCACCTTTGGTAACCACAGATCTGATCTTTTTTTGCCTGAGTTAGTTTGTTTGTTTTTGAAATATAAATGACCTACAATACTGTTACTTCCTGGTGTACGACACAGTAATTCGGTATTTCAATACATAACAAAAAATCTATTTTTAATAAGTTCTTTCCATTTAAATGTAGACTTCTGAATTAAAACAGGCCAATTACTCTAAGATTAGAATAAAGAAAATCCATTATAAACAACTTTACTATGAATAAAAAGAAACTGAACAAGACACCTAAAATGCAGGGCATAAAAGTAAAAAGTGGATCAATACAAAACAGGGCAGGGAAGAATATACATGTCTAACAGCTGACATTTACTAACACTATTCTTCTGAATGTTTTATATTTATCTCCACTTTACAGATGGGGGAAACCAAGACACATAGTTTAATAAAAAGAAGTTTAAGTATTTAAAGTCACAAAGATAGCCTATTAAAGAACTAAAACATCTATCTCAAGCTTGGAAAGGTGAATGTCGTATAAATTAGTTAAAAGTCACATTTGAAAGTCAACAGATATATGTGGCTTCCAGGTGGCTCAGCAGTAAAGAATCCACTTGCAGTGCAAGAGCTGCAGGAGACTTGGGAAGATCCCCTGGAGGAAGAAATGGCAGCCCACTCCAGTATTCTTGCCTGGAGAATCCCATGAATAGAGGAGCCTGGCGGGCTACAGTCTACGGGGTCGCAAAGAGAGACATGACTGAAGTGACTCTGCATGCATGCATGCAGATATTATCTATTGCTGACAAATCAACTCATTATTATATGATAATCATCAATCATATAAACATTATGATACTATCATGATAACCATATCATAGAATATTCATCTTTACAGAGAATTGCCTCAGTAGTTAGACTGGGAAAGGTGAGAGTTAGTTTGACAAGAAGGATTGGTGATTATGGCTTTTTATCCTGTACTCTTTTCTGTACTATTTATTTTGCCATATTTGTAATAATAAAAATACAATGGAACAAAAATAGTGTGCTGCTATTAATTCCTCAATAGCACCATCAGGCTTATAAAATTGCTGTTCCTCCTCTTCTTCCCTAAAACTTCAAGACAAGTTCTCTTCATTCTTTCTCTATACAGTCTCTCAGATTACCCCTTTCATTTTACAATACAATAAACAGTCTGTATCAGAGTTTACTTTAATGAATCTGCCTATTCACTGTTCTCCCAACTGCTGCATTCTCTTCTACACATAGCTTCCAACAGAGATCTGTAAAATGGTGTAATTATGCAAGAATTTATTTTAGAAGTACTGAGTTGAAAGGAAATAATAAGACTCAAAGGATTATTAACATAATCACAATCATGTACAGACAAAAAGGAATGAAAGGAAATATGAAAAATATTTTTAATATTAATTATTTTTAATACTTTAGTTGTGTATTTTCTATTGGGGCAAGGATCTTTCGTTATCTACCATAGGGCATCTCCAGATTTATCACTAACCTCAAGAATTTAAAGTAACCTCTGAATAATAAATTTTTAAAATAGCAGCTAACATTTATTTAGCACTTAAATGCACAAGCACTGTTCTAAGATATGTGTATATACTGACTCAATCCTCACAAAATCCCTAAAACGTAAACATCCTACCTTTGTTATTTCCATTTTACAGAAAAGGAAACAGGCAACTTGTGCAGGGTTACACAGCAGAACTGAGATTTGATCCCAGGCAGTCTGGCTCCAGAGTCTTGTACTCTTAATCCATACAATATCAAACTCCCTCTCAACACTGCACCACTGCCAGCTTCATTATTTTAAAGTGATTTCTTTTCCTGAAATCTTTCAATAAAATTCTTATTTCAAAGGTGGATTTTTTTGTTTGTTTTTATGTGATCATTTTCTGAATATCCAGCACCATGGACACACTTTCAGATGTCTCTCTCTCCCAATTTACAGGGTACAATATCCCTGGTCCATTCAGAGTCTGACAAACTGTGTGCAAACAAAGCACACACAGAGTGAGCCAAACTAATCTTCTGAAATAATCAACTTTAATTTTTTCCTAATGAATTATAAAAAATAAAATGAAACAAGAAAAGAAAAAACCCACAGGTCCTGCTTACCTCTGTCGTTCTTAAAGACTTCCTAAATACAAAAGAGGAAGTCTCCATGTACATTTTAGATATAAAGACAAAGTAAGATTTGCAATTTCTGTGCTAGTATTAATAACATTATGTAAAAACATGCCCGGTGTAGTTTCTGAGGCATGTGTCACAGGTTATTTCAGAGGGTCCCAGCAGGACTGTGCTCTCTTTGTTAGGAGCAGTCAAGACGGTAAGTAGGAAGACTGAGCTCACCTGCTCCAGAGGGCACATCAAAATTACAACTACTGACAGAGGTGAGGAGAAAGACCAGAAGACTAGCACAAAAGATTTTTTAAAGGTAGAATGGAGAAGCCACAGTAAGACAAGTAGAAGGGGCAGAGATGCAGTACAGTGAAGACCCAAACCCCTGGGTGGGCAACCCACAAATGGGGGTATAATTACAATTGCAGAGGTTCTCCACATGGAGAAACAACAAGCCCCATCTCTGGCTCCCTAGCCCAGGAATCCTACACTGGGAAGGCTGGCTTCTAGAACATTTGGCTTTTTAAGGGCACACTTTCAGGAGAACCAGAGGGCTGTGGGAAACAGAGACTCCACTCTTAAATGGCACATACAATATCCCACATACTCTGGGATCCAGGTCAGAAGCAGTAATCTGAAAGGAGCCTGGGTCACACCCACCTGCTGATCCTCAAGAGCCTCCTGATAAGGCAAGTGGCAAATGAAGCTCCCCCTGGGCTCACAGGCACTGGCAGCAGCCATTCTGGGAACTCTTTCTACCAGGAGGACACTGGTCCTGGCAAGCACCACTGTGGTATCCTCCCTCTAGCTCATTGGCACCGGGACCCAGCCCCACTCTAGCTAATAAAGTTTTAGAACATCCTGGGCCCCTACCGCAGCCATCCAGGGATCTTGCCCCACCCACCAGCAAGCTGATACCAGCTTCCAGGACACCCTGGACCCCAAAGTCAGCTGTGCTTGAACCAGCCCTGCCCACTGGAGGTCTGATACCTACTTTGAGGAACGTCAGGGCCCTACAGCCAGAGACCCTGGGACCTGACTCCACCCAACAGCAGACCAGCTCTAGGCCCAGGAAGCTCCAGGACCTGGGCCCTGTCCACCAGAGGCCCACACTAGACTGAGGATCTGTAGCCCCACAACCACCGATCCCAGACCCACTTCTGCCCACCAGAGAGCCAGCCTGGCCCCCTTAACACTGCTGTACATTATATACAAAAAGTTGTTAAGAGAGTAAAACCTAAGAGTTCTCATCACAAGGAAAAATTCTTTTTCTATGTCTTTATTATGAGATGACAGATGTTCACTAGACTTATTGCAGTAATAATTTCATAACATATACAAGTCAAACCATTATGCTGTATATCTGAAACTTATTCAGTGCTGTGTGTCAATTATATCTCAATAAAACTGGAAGAAAAAAAACTTGTTTAGATTCTAAATTCTGATTTACACATTTATCTTTATAGGAAATGAAATATCTTAGTTACTCTGAACCTGAAGTCCTACAAAATCTGAGACTCCAGTAAAAGAACTTTCAATCTCATTATATGGGACTTCAAAAGTCACAATAAACTAAGACAACCCAAACCTTTTCACACTTCAATATGACTACACTGCCCCAATGTAGATCTCTAGGCCCATTCAAAGCAGGCCCATTCCTTTGGACAGAAAGAATTGCTTTAAAAAGGTCTCTATGGTCAATTCACACTAATATACCCAATAACACTAACCTTTATATTATGTTTACTGCCAAACAAATGTTCTATATTTGTTTCTTGGCACCCCACTTCCCCACTTTTATAGGGACTGATTTTTTTTTTTTTTGAGCTGACTGGGGAAGAAAGCAGATTTCTGTCGTGCCTTCTGAGAGTCAAATGAATTAATGCTTATTTTACTTAAATGCAAAGAGATAAACAAAATCAGATTTTACACACCTTACAGTTATCTTTGAAATCCTATATATATAGCAAAACAATTAAAACATAATTTCAAATGAAAAAAGTAATTCTACCTTTTATTAATGTCTTCATCTGCAAATCCTGTGGGAATGAGAGAGAAATATTTTCCCATCTTTAGCCACAGGTTAGATTTGGGAATCCAGCCATTGTGTGCGTGAATAGCATGGATTTTAGCAAGTTGACGAGCTATTAGCCTGTTTAAAAACAAAACAGCATAAAAAGGAAAGTGTTATGCACCATACAGTTCTATTTACTCAAACTAAAATAATTAGGGTGCTTTTATTGTATAACATGATTTCTTTTTACCTTATGTAAGATTCAAAATAATAAGGCAAGTCAACTCTCACTAGAAAAGGTAAACATTTAAAATATAAGTAGGAAGAAATACCTAAAATTGACATAGCAATTATAGTTCAAAAGGGATTGAGTGGCAGCCTATTTTGATTATACAATGTTGGCAACCAGCAGAAGAATACACAACTATAAATGATTTCAAGGCATATATTAGACATTAATTACCAATACATTTAAATTACACTGAGTCATTTTAATTTTGAGCCTTTGAAGTCACTGAAGTTAAAGGGTAAAGAGGACTAAAAGGTAAATGGGCATATAAAAAGGTTCTATGAGTTAATTTCTGAAGGGGGGTGTTAACAAATTCTCTGAACAAATGTTAGGATTTTATGATGTCAATTAATCTTGATATAATGAAAAAATAATGTGAAGCTGTGTGTATTTATGTCCACACTATCTTTTTATCTGTAGAACCTAGTACAGCAAATGCTAATGGAGGAATAAGCATACTACATAGAAATAAGAACTAAATTAACATTCAGTCCATAGAACTGTAGGTAAAAATCTACAGTATCAATAATCTACAGAAGAACTTAAAACTGGCAAATCTTCAACACTACAATCTAATGTAACATCCCTCAAAGTAAAGTCCTAGGTCTTACAATGCAGCACCACCAAGGAATTTCTGAAGTTCTACCCTTGCTCTACTGAATCACAAACTCTAGGGGTAGGCCCTAGCACTCTGCATTTTAAACAAGATTTCCAGGTGATTCCAATTCACTGTGTAATTTGAGAAGTACTGACTTAATGTTCCAATTCTGCTTTTGAAGTCACTGAGGTTAAACGGCAAAAGAGACTAAGGTGAAAAGGTAAGTGGGCAGATTAACAGGTTCTATGACTTAATTTCTGTATCTTATATTAACAAACATTAGCTGGCCTATGTACTAAAATTGATCTTTGGAAACTTAAAAGAAAAAAGGAAAAATGCTTGGGTATTACCCCAGAAATTAAATGGTTTGGGGTGCAGCCACGGCATCAAGGTATTTTAAAAGTTTCTCAGATGACGTGAATATGCAAAAATCACTTTAAGCACACAGGGAATCTAGTATTGTAGTTATCGCTCACCAATCTGTGATAAAATAACAGTTTTATTATGTTTTCATACTATAGTGAATATTCATATCTACTTAGTTTTTAATAAGATTCCTGATTTTCCTTTGGAAAAACTTCTATCCCTCTCACTTTTAGTTCATGTGGTTCCTTCAGAGCTGATCTCCATCCTAACCCTCTATCCCAGCTGCACCACTAACTTCAGGAGTGAAGAGATATCAGACTTGCCCAGAGCACTCCATCCTGCATGCCAGAGTGCTTGGCTCAGGGTATATTACCCAAGCTCAGGCTAAAAGGATTTGATCCCAAAACTTCTACTGAAGCTATTGACATCGGGTGAAGCCATCAGAAAAAGAGGAACACACCCTCACACACACATGCACGCACACTGTGCAAATTGATTAGATAAGTCTGCAACTGCTAGTAATTATAATTGTCACTCTTCAGAAAAGTTTGCCAGGAAAAAAAAAGCTAACATACAATAAAATAGACAGCAACACTCCTCATGACAGACACTATTAGAGCCCCTGGATCCACCCATGCTTGAACTTAGTATTCTCAGATATAGACACCAACAAATTCCTTCTTTTTTGAGCCAGTCTGAACTTTCATACTATTATCCTCAATATGAGTCCTGATGCAGCTCAGAAGTGTTTAGACATTACTGCAAGTGAGTTCCAGTTTTACTACAAGAAATATACAATGCTTTGTTTGAAAGAACATAGCATTAAAGAACCAACCAATTGACTAATATTCTTCATCTTTCCATTTAGATGATTATAATTCAGCTGATCACATCTATTTTGATGTTCGATGATCTGAAAAATATTTCACAGTGGGGGTAATGCTCAATGCTTGTAAGAAGCAGAAAATTGTTACTGGTCTGACAGTACTTGAAGCAACAAAATGAGGTTTATGGGACATAGCCCTCACAGATCTGTCTTTGATGCACAATGCTGTCACTGAATTCACTATTTCCCTATTGATTCTCCCCTGTACCCAGATACAGAAATTGGTCAGTTTCTCTTGTCTTCAGAGCACTACTGGATTTTACTATCGAATTAAAAATGAGTAACAAAAGTATTTGTAATGCTGTTCTTTAACCTACCTACCCTAAAAGAGAAACCTCCTAATACTGTTACTCTGAAGCTTAAAGATTACATGCAGATCACATCCAGCCAGTTCCTCAGCCTAAAGACGCTGCAAGTGTCATGTCTGACACATTTAATATTTTTCTTCTTGTGAGACATTCAATATTTTTCTCCTTCTACTGTTTTCTATTCTGAAAAATAAGTATGATGAGGTTTCATTGTAACTGAGTAATACTTGCTTTTGGCCTTTATTTTGATGATTAAGTTACGATTCTATCTACGGATGCTGAAGTTATTTAAAAGGAGAGGCAAAAGGTATCTTATCTGAGAATATCTTTTGCCTTTAAGGCACTGCATTCTTGTCTAAAATGGAAAACTTTGCTGATTTGAGAATAAAACTAAGTATGCAACCATGTGAAGAATAAATCGTATTTTGATGGAAAAAAAAAACCAGAATCCTAATGCATTACCAAAATATTAAAATCCGTGATCTTTTTAGGTATGTGTGTTTTGGTTCATACCTCTCAAATTACCAAATAATCATGTTTTATAAATAATTATTGCTTGAATGACCTTAAGATCACATATTCTATAAGAATACAGAATAAAAAAATCTATTTTTATTATCAATCTCTCATACAATATTTGCATTAAAAAGCTAGGCCCATAAAAGTGCTATAAATGAGCATATAACACTTTAAGCACTAAGAAACTTCATTAAAAAAACCAAGTGATAATTAAAACAAAGTGCAAATAAACACACATATATATTTATATACACATGCACACACGTATACGTATACATAAACTGGTTTTAAACTTTAAGCAAGGGAGTTGGGACAAGAGGTCTGAAGAAAAGTAATCCATGTTACACAAAACTCAAGGAGAAATCTACATCAACAGAACATTATGACCTAAAACTGTTTACCCAACAAATGAGACCAATGATTTTGGAGAAGGGTCACATATTAGAATAGATACTGAAATTTTTATTTGCTGTTTTAAAAATAAATAATAATGTCATTTTTCATTGTTTTACCCCAGAGTTTATATGAGACTGATTTGAAAACCACAAAATGTAGTTTCAGAAGTTCTCCAAATATAAGTTATTCAGCTACAAGTGACTGAAATGACAATTCTATGGTAAATAGAATGGTCGTAACTCCAAAGGGCTCTTACATGTTAACAGAATCTGTTGAATAGCTGCTACGAGAAAAAGCACCTACTAATTGTGAGAATCTTGACTTTTTGGGCAAAAAGATGGCTAACTGGAGCTGGGCCAGGATTTGAACTGATTATGTGACGCAAAGGCCAAGGTCTTTCCACCACAGTATACTGCAGTAACACTGCACAGAATTAGCAAATCACTGCATTTCTCTGAATCTCTGGGTTCTTACAAGGAAAGCCAAATTACTCATGTAATCCTAAAATCTCTCCTTCAAATCTAAGAAGGGATGTCTGTAAATAAAAGAAAAAAATTTACATAAACATCCACTCAGTTTAGAGATTTAAGTTCAATAATGACAACACGAATTTCACATTTATATTCATATACAAGGCTCCTGTAAACTAACTTTCCATCTCATATAAATTTCCTACTAGTCATAATAGAAATGTTAAATATACATGATCTATGGACTAAAAGAGGCAAAGTTTTCCAAATGATACTGATTTTTATCAAAAATCAGCAACTATTTTCGTCTTTGAGTAATTTTCTGAAATTACAAGTGAAATTATAAAAATTATTTTATATGAAATTTTAAAAATACTGTTACATAATGA
>SJYQ01095251.1:386912-400199 GCA_006410935.1 Redunca redunca
AAAAAATAGCAGCAAATAATAATAGTATAGTTGAGATTGCTTTATTGATACTACTGATCAATACTATCACTAGGTTATCCTACAAGAGGCAAACACCATGCCTTATTCTTCTCTCTTAGCATTCAGCACTAAGAGGAGGTACTTAATAGATACTTGATGAATAAGAATCATAATCTTGGTAACAGATTCAGGGTGCATTTAGAAACTTACCACAGGATTCTACCACTATTGGAGTTATCCTCAGGTGGATTTTTTTTAATCTCATATAATACCAGTTGTGCCAAAATTAATGCAGGGCTACAGAAAGACAAAGTGACCATCCATTTGAAACACTGCCTGTTCTTTGACAAGACATAACTTGTATAAGTCTTTTTTTCCTCTCATAATTTACACTTCAAGCTAATTTCTACAGGTCTTAGAACTACTGGTCTATCATCTCTGTAGCAAAATTAACAAGAAAAAGGAAGAAAATCTATTATACAAATATCCTCATGGAAATAACAAATATAGTTAAATTGCAAGCACAGCAACTATATACTTAAAAACCAGGCTTTGCTAAGAGATTTTAAAAATTAAATAAGTCCTATTTACAAGTTCTATACTCATCTGAAATTTTTGATAAATTGATCTTGAAAAAAAAACAACATGTAATTTGTGAAGGATGGCTTTGTTAGGAAAATTTATGGTTTTTTCACTTGTAACTGAATTCAACACAGTTGCAGAACACAAAATCAACACATAAGATATGTTGCAATTCTATATTATCAATGAACAACATTCTCCTCAAAAAGGAGATTAAGCAAAACAACTCCATTTACAATAGCATCAAAAAGAATAAAACGCTTAAAAATAAATTTATCCAAGAAGGTAAAAAAATTTTCCATACAAAACGTTGCTGAAAAAATTAAATACAGATTTAAATGGAAAGATATCCCCTGTTTGTGGACTGGAAGACTTAAAATTGCTAAAATGTCAATACCAGCCAAGGTGATCTATAAATTCAATACTATCCCTACCAAAATCCTAATAGCATTTTTTACATTAAACAGAAAAAAAAAAACTAAAATTCAAATGTAATTTTAAGGAATCCCAGACAGATAAAAACAAGTTAAAGAAAAAAGAATAAGGTTAGAGGTCTCACATTTCCTAATTTCAAAACGTATTACAAAGCTACAGTTATCAAAACAGAGTGATACTGGCATATCACCGGACACACAGACCAATGGAATAGAGCCCAAAAATAAACCCCCCAGTTTATGAGCAAATGATTTTCAATAAGGAAGCCAAGACTATTCAATAGCAGAGGACAGTTTTCTCAACAGCTGGTGCTAGAGAAACAGAATAAAACACATAAAAGACAGAAATTCCTTAATCCTTTCCTTAAATCATACATAAAAATTAACCTGAAGTGGATCAAAAATCTAAATGTAAGAGTTAAAACTATAAAACTTTTAGAAGAAAATACAGGGGAAAAGCTTCATGACGCTGGACCTGACAACAGTTTCCTGGATATGACACCAATAGCACAGATGACCAAAGTAAAAACAAACAAACTGGCCTACATACATCAATTTTTTTTTCCCCAGACAGGCAGGTGGCAGGTTAAACAAGCAAGAGAACTTATATATAAGGCTTGTCTTGTGTAGGTGCAGGAGAAATAGATCTACCTGCCTGCCAGAATCTTAGAAGTTTATATAGAAGTCTTAATGGGGTTCAGTAATGTATGCCATCCAGACAGTCTCAACAACACCCCCATTCTCTCAAGGCTCTATCCTCGAAAACAGCTTCCACTGGGGGAACAGTGAGCAGAGTACACATTCCAAGGACAGGGGAGGGGGTAAGGAATCTCTTATTGTGTGAGTACAGCCCAGGGGGTCAACTGGTGGTCATATCCCCTTGATGTCCTCCTCAACTGCAGAGGTTGTTAGTGATCAACAAAACAATTCACGTACATCAAAATTTAAAACTGTTCATTAAAGGGCAAAATCAACAGAGTGAAAAGGCAACTCATAGAATTAAATAAAGTATTTTTAAGTCATATATATGATATGGGGTTAATATTCAGAATATAAAGTACTCTTACATCTTGACAACAAAAAATAATCCAATTAGAAAACTGGAAGAGGACCTGAATTGACATTTCCCCCAAGAAGATACACAAATGGCCAACAGGCCTAAGAAAAGATACTAAATGTGACTACCTATTAGGGAAATAGAGATCAAAATCACAACGAGATACCATCTCCTTATAATTGGGATGGCTACTATCAAAAAAATAATAATATGCCAGCAAGGACTTGGAAAAACTGGACCCTATGCACTACTGCTAAGAATGTAAATTGGTATAGATGCTATGGAAAACAGTATGGCAGTTTCAAAAAAATTAAAAATAGAATGACTGTATGATCAAGCAATTCTGATAATATATCCTAAAGAACTGAAAACAGGGTCTAAAAAAGCATTTGCTCACCCACATTCGTAAGAATATTATACAAAAGAGCAAAAACAGTAGTAATAACCCAAATGTTCATCCATGAATTAGTGAGTAAACAAAACACAGCCTACACATGCAATGGAATATTATTCAGCCTTTAAAAAAAGGAAAGAAACTCTGATACATGCTACAACATTAAGCTAAGTGAAATAAACCAGTCATAAAAAGACAGAAGTAACACTAATATAAGGTATCCAGAGCAGTCAAATTCATACAGACAAAAAGTAGTATGGCTGCCAAGGGGGCGGTAGGGGAGAATGGGAAGTTGTTGCTTTTGTATATAAAATTTTAGTTTTGTAAGACGAAAAGAACTGTGGAGACTGATTTGCAAAACAATGTGAATGTACTTAACACTATGCAACTGCATACTTAAAAATTAAGATGGCAAATTATGTTACATGTAATTTTATTACAACTAAAAATAAAAATGTTAAATAATATAAAATGGTCATAAAAAAGAATACAGTTCTTAAAAAGACTTGATTAGAACAATTCAATTATTTTCTATTAGCTAATTTTACATACAATAAGAAAAACAATTAAGTAATAAAAAATTAAGATTTCTTATTTTCACTGTCACAGATGGTCCTTCTTCTATGTAGTCTCAATAAGATAAGGTTTTACTGCACTAACATCAAGGCAAATGCTACTTTAAATTCCATACTCAATAAACCCAAATGTTTGAAAACCTCAAGGCTGCAGAGAATTTCTTCAAATACCCACTAATACTCACTAGTTGCTCCTTTCTTGGAAGCTTTTTAAAAACTGTAACAGTAACAGGCATTTTTTGAAATTGAAAAAACAGATCCCCAATCCTACCTTCCCAACAGAATTTATTTTTTAAAAACTCCTTTCAGTTTTTTACATAAACAAATTACTGATTGTAGCCACAGTTCAACTAGTAAGCTGATTTTTTCTTAGGCCTACATCAGACATTTTGTATGTTTTAGACAACATTCAATAGTAACATAACATTTATTTGTGCTAATGTACCTTTGTTATATTCAAATATGAGTTGTTATCACACAACCAAGCCATATGACTTTCTTTTATAACTTACTATATATTGCCTATATTGCCCTACGGATTTCCAAAAGAGAACATTACCAATTCTATTTGCAACCCATAGTTTACCAGTTTCACTACAATATGCTCAGCACTGGAAGTTGGTAGTTTTTAGTTATGTTTATTGATAAACGTGCAAAAACTCATTTTAAATTGCACTTCTCCCTTTATGTCTGTTGCTGAGCGGTTTTAATTACACTTCAGCCAGTATTCCCAGCAAGAGGCAAATTTTAGAGAAATACCAGGTAAGAAAATTCCTAAACACCTTAGAATTAAAAAAACAGTAATGATAATTAAAGATCTCTGCAATATTTGACTGCTGTAGAGAAATTCAAATAAAAAAGGTCACAATAAACTTGCATAGGCTGAGTTACTAGTTAAGTATTAGCATGATGTAATTAGTCTTTACCTGTCATCTCCCTCAGACTCCTCCATGTTCTGCATCACCTTTAAGGTCCAATTCAAATATCATCTTAGTTAAACACTGCTTATTTCCCAACTATACCACAGTAAATTAGTTGTACTTTTTAAAAAACCTTTTCTACTCCTGTGTGCAGACTATTTAGCTTATTTTTCCCCCAGGGCTATTGTCTATCACAGACTGTATTACTAGTAGAGCAGCTGACTGTTTGAATTACTTTTCCTCCCCTAGATTAGATTAAATATAAATATATTCCAATGCCCGGTATATCCAAAGTAGATTCTCTTTATTATAATCATAATATAGGCAAGTAGGTACGTATGAAGAAGTCAAAGCAAGAGAATACTGTGGACTTTGATCTATGGCTCAAGACCCTTTCAGGAAAAGGTCTGTGAGATTAAAACTATTTTCATAAAGTGTTATTTACCTTTTTCATTCTTCTTTTCTAAAGGGGTGTAGAGAACAATTTTGAAAAGTTACATGAAATGGTGTGATGTTGTCATCATGTTGACTGACAGCTAGAAGAATACGCACTTTGGTAATCTTCCATTCTAAAAACTTTGTTTTAATTTCTAACATAGTTCAGTCCAGTTCAGTCGCTCAGTCATGTCCGACTCTTTGCGACCCCATGAAACGCAGAACGCCAGACCTCCCTGTCCATCACCAAATCCTGGAGTCCACCCAAACCCATGTCCATTCAATCGGTGATGCCATCTAACCATCTCATCCTCTGTCATCCCCTTCTCCTCCTGCCTTCAATCTTTCCCAGCATCAGGGTCTTTTCAAAAGAGTCAGCTCTTCGCATCAGGTGGCCAAAGTATTCGAGTTTCAGCTTCAGCATCAGTCCTACCAGTGAACACCCAGGACTGAACTCCTTTAGAATGGACTGGTTGGATCTCCTTGCAGTCCAAGGGACTCTCAAGAGTCTTCTCCAATACCACAGTTCAAAAGCATCAAGTCTTCTGTGCTCAGCTTGCTTTATAGTCCAACTGTCACATCCATACATGACCACTGGAAAAGCCATAGCCTTGACTAGACAGACCTTTGTTGGCAAAGTAATGTCTCTGCTTTTTAATATGCTGTCTAGGTTGGTCATAACTTTCCTTCCAAGGAGTAGGTATCTTTTAATTTTATGGCTGCAATCACCATCTGCAGTGATTTTGGAGCCCCCCCAAAAAAGTCAGCCACTGTTACCACTGTTTCCCCATCTATTTGCCATGAAGTGATGGGACGAATGCCATGATCTTCGTTTTCTGAATGTTGACCTTTAAACCAATTTTTTCATTATCCTCTTTCACTTTCATCAAGATGCTCTTTAGTTCTTCACTTTCTGCCATAAGGGTGGTGTCATCTGCATATCTGAGATTGCTGATATTTCTCCCGGCAATCTTGATTCCAGCTTGTGCTTCCTCCAGCCCAGCATTTCTCATGATGTGCTCTGCACAGAAGTTAAATAAGCAGGGTGACAATATACAGCCTTGACGTACTCCTTTCCCTATTTGGAACCAGTCTGTCGTTCCATGTCCAGTTCTAACTGTTGCTTCCTGACCTGCATACAGGTTTCTCAAGAGGCAGGTCAGGTGGTCTGGTATTCCCATCTCTTTCAGAATTTTCCACAGATCCACAGAGTCAAAGGCTTTGGCATAATAAATAAAACAGACATAGATGTTTTTCTGGAACTCTCTTGCTTTTTTAACGATCCAACAAATGTTGGGAATTTGATCTCTGGTTCCTCTGCCTTTTCTAAAACCAGCTTGAACATCTGCAAGTTCACGGTTCATGTATTGCTGAAGCCTGGCTTGGAGAATTTTGAGCATTACTTTACTAGAGTGTGAGATGAGAGCAATTGTGCAGTAGTTTGAGCATTCTTTGACATTGCCTTTCTTTGGGATTGGAATGAAAACTGACCTTTTCCAGTCCTGTGGCCACTGCTGAGTTTTCCAAATTTGCTGGCATATTGAGTGCACCACTTTCACAGCATCATCTTTCAGGATTTGAAACAGCTCTACTGGAATTCCATCATCTCCACTAGCTTTGTTCGTAGTAATGCTTTCGAAGGCCCACTGGACTTCACATTCCTGGATGTCTGGCTCTAGATTAGTGATCACACCATCATGATTATCTGGGTCGTGAAGATCTTTTTTGTACAGTTCTTCTGTGTATTCTTGCCACCTCTTCTTAATATCTTCTGCTTCTGTTAAGTCCATACCATTTCTGTCCTTTATCGAGCCCATCTTTGCATGAAATGTTCCCTTGGTATCTCTAGTTTTCTTGAAGAGATCTCTAATCTTTCCCATTTCTGTTGTTTTCCTCTATTTCTTTGCATTGATCGCTGAGGAAGGCTTTCTTATCTCTCCTTGCTATTCTTTGGAACTCTGCATTCAGAAATTTATATCTTCTTTTCTCCTTTGCTTTTCGCTTGCCTTCTTTTCACAGCTATTTGTAAGGCCTCCTCAGACAGCCATTTTGCTTTTCTGCATTTGTTTCTCTTGGGGATGGTCTTGATTCCTGTCTCCTGTACAATGTCATGAATCTCCATCCATAGTTCATCAGGCACTATGTCTATCAGATCTAGTCCCTTAAATCTGTTTCTCACTTCCACTGTATAGTCATAAGGGATTTGATTTAGGTCATACCTGAATGGTCTAACATAGTAAATATTGATAAACATAATTCACAATAACAAAAGCTCTTTAGGTCCTCAGTAAACTTTAAAATTTGTAAAAGAGTCTTGGGACCAAACTGTTTGAGAAGTTTAGATCTAAACTATAAATGAATTTGCAGTTTTCAAATCAAGCCTATTTATTACAGTTTTCAAGAGCAGTAAAGAAAATTTTATCAATTTTATATTTTTAGAGCATTTCCTTATAAAAACATAATACACTGAATTAAATAATAGAAGTTTAAAGAGTAACAAAGAAGTGTTAACAGTATTAAAAGGATCTTAGTGAGCAATAACTCTGAAACTATGAGCAACTGAGTGACAAAACTTAATAATAAGAAATGTGTAATGCTTTGATTCAAGCACTATTTTTAAAAAATTAAGGAGAAACCTTGACCTTCTATAGCAAGCTAATCTAAAACCTCACACTTTTATTTTTTTTGCAGAGTTAACTATGAGAATTCAGATTAAAAGGAATGCTTTTTCTTTAGCAAAAACAAAACAAAACCCGAACAAGAGAAAGTTTCTAAATTAACCAAATAGTTGCTTAAAGAAAGAAAAGGCAGTTTCAAAAAACATTTCCTTAGTGCACTTAACTTTTCAAAAGGATAAATTACTTAGGAAAAGAAATGTACCTGAAAATGGCAGGGTTGCAGACATGCTTTGGATCCAATGCTTCTCCCTGTATAAATTCATAGCACAGTCCATTATTGAAGGTACAGTAGAGCTGTGGTGCGCAGCCATGCGCCTGCAACACTCGGAAACTCTTCACTTCCTCATCACGGTCGACTAACAACTCAGTCTTATTGCCATAAATTCGCACCAGGACGACATCCTCCATTGTATTACCCACATAACAGCCAATAAGTTTATTTGTGATTCCATCAGTGAAAAGCTGCCCCCAACAAAAAAGAGAAAAAAAAAGGAAAAACAATTATTCACTTTTAAGGAAGGATTAGGAGATAACTTGAAAAACATTAAATACTAATTGAAAGAAAATACCTACTTAATTTTTTAATATAATTTTGCCTAACATGTCTATAACTTTAATTCTAGATGCAAACAAAATGGAATGCTGCTGTTTAATATGTTGTGTGACACACATTCTTTCTCTCTCCTATGTCTAACAGATTGGAAAATCTCTGAAGATAGGGAAAGTGGCTTTCTTGCTAGCATAATATATGATATAAAAAAGTCTTTAATAATGTTCACAAGTTTAAAATTACAAACATAGTGTACCATAATTTTTATTATGGTAAATCTACAAGTTATAAAAAACTTAATTTTAAATGTTATTTTCAAAGATTACTTAACATAATATGCACTAGAAATTCTTCTAAGTATTCAGGTTATAATAATTTAAACTTGAATGCTACAGCTAAATAAGCAGCAGCAGCACAATCTTAATTAGATGAAGACAGAGAAGTAACCAGAGATTTCACAGATATTTTCTAAAAGGGAGTTTGGGGACTTTCCAAGATTTTTTTGTTGTTGCACCCTGAGGCATGAGGGATCTTAGCTCCCCAACCAGGGACTGAACCCATGCCCCCTGCCATGGAAGGGCAGAGTCTTAACCAACAGACCACTAGGGAAGTCCCCTCAGGAGTTTTAAAGTCCTTTTTCAGATTTGAGCATATTATATTAAAAAGAAAACTGATGATTAGCAATATTAGTTCTCTAAGTCTATTCAAAAACTGCAACTTTTGTCTTCCTCTACATTAATTTGACACTCAGTTCAGTTCAGTTGCTCAGTCGTGTCTGACTCTTTGCAACCCCATTGGACTATAGCACACCAGGCTTCCCTGTCCATCACCAACGCCTGCAGCTTGCTCAAACTCATGTCCATCGAGTCAGTGATGCCATCCAACCATCTCACCCTCTGTCATCCCCTTCTCCTAAAATTGACACTAAAACTTTCTATTTACCCAATTATAACTCAGAGCTTTTGGAGGCTCTCGGGTAGAATAAAGGGATAAAAGTGAAAGCAAGTGTTAAGGACATTTTTCCCAAGACAACTGGGAAAGAACAAGAATAATGAACAAAGGATAAATTTTAAATGTATGCACATTTAACTAATGCCTGAGAAAGAGGGTAATCATTTTTATTTTGATAAGACTGTTGTAATGATAAATGATACCTGAAAAGGCTTAAGATCTTCAGGTGAAATCTGAAAGAAGTATTTACTTATCCTTATTCACCTAATGTAGGTAAATTTAATGAGCTAATGTGAAAAGATTTATTTTGAATATCTATGTTTTGAGGGTATGCAGAGACATACAAACTCTGCTTTCCACCTAGATTTCAAAAAGCTGGTAGGAAGGGAGACAATGACAAGAAGCATATGCCGTTATGCTAAATTCCAATCATCATTTTCTTAAAAACTATGTTGCAACTTTGTTCCTATTAAAATGTCAACTCGGACATATTACTCTGTAACTCCTCCAAATATCATATAGAAATAAAATATTTCAATTATTGAAATAATTAATGTTCTGAAATGCTTATGATGAATGATACTCCACACTTCTCAAAAGACAGGTGTACAATCTATGTTTTCTACATCCTCCCAACAAATATTTAGTAAGGACTTAAATAATGGCTTCCCTGGTGGCTCATAGCTTAAAGCTTCTGCCTGCAATGCAGGAGACCTGGGTTCGATCCCTGGGTCAGGAAGATCCCCTGGAGAAGAAAATGGCAACTCACTCCAGTATTGTCTCCTGGAAAATCCCATGGATGGAGGAGCCTGGCAGGCTACAGTCCACAGGGTCGCAAACAGTCAGACATGACTGAGCAACTTCATTTTCACTTTAAATACTAGCTTGTCTTATTGATCTGCTACTGCTAAGTCACTTCAGTCATGTCCAACTCTATGCGACCCCATAGACGCCAGACCACCAGGCTCCCCATCCCTGGGATTCTCCAGGCAAGAACACTGGAGTGGGCTGCCATTTCCTTCTCCAATGCATGAAAGTGAAGAGTGAAAGTGAAGTCGCTCAGTCGTGTCCGACTCTTAGCGACCCCATGGACTGAAGCCTACCAGGCTCCTCCATCCATGGGATTTTCCAGGCAAGAGTACTGGAGTGGGGTGCCATATTTATTCTTTCACTCTTGCCTATAATAAATTTCTTTAATTGTGCATGCTATATTGTATATTTATGTGTACACACAGAAATACACATTTAAGATGTATGCACTTAAAAGGGCTAGAAGTGGATAACATTACAGATAAGATTATTGAACAATATACCCACATTTAGAAGGATGACACTGAGTCACAACTCCAATGACACTAACCCTAAAATACTCTACTATACAAAATAGCTACAAATTTACAATAAAATGATAGTCACAATAAATTCCTGGGGCAAAAAAATATTACTTCATTTATAAGAGTATTTTGCTTCCCTGATGGCTCAGCTGGTAAAGAATCCACCTGCAATGTGAGAGACCTGGGTTCAATCCCTGGGTTGGGAATATTCCCTGGAGAAGGGAACGGCTACCCACTCCAATATTCTGGCCTGGAGAATTCCATGAACTGTACAGTCAAACGGGGTCGCAAGCAGTCGGACACGACTAAGCGACTTTTACTTCACTCCATGAGAGTATTTTATATAAAATATCACTTAATTTATATTTATGTATAAATAAGGATAGAAATGTCTACAAAAATATCCAACACAAATATTAGGTAGTTTAAATCCTGTCTCTTGTTTCCCTGTTTTAAACTTTTTTCTTTTTTTTTTGGTCCACAATCAATCCAGTTTAAATGTAAAAAAGTGAAATTAGTGAGAAAAACAAAAGGAGCCCAATAGCTAGAAACAGACCCAGCACACACAGCAAGGCCTAGAGATTCAGTTGAACATAAGTAATTTCACAGAACATCAGTATCAGATGAGACCACTCTGTGACCATAATGCATCAAGACAAAAACAAAGCCACTCTGTAATCATGTGTGAACACAGATAAAACTATGAATTTTTTCCAAACCACAAAAACCACCAAACATCCCCCTGCTCTGGCCAATATGAGGAACTGCTGTTCCTTTGCTAGTCACAGCTCTGGCCCTGCTTTATTCCTCCAGTCCTCCAGGTAAGGTAAGTTACCCACTGTCACAGACTTACCCCACTTCCTTTCTGACAGCACACAATCCATAGGAAAGCCTTGCGTCCTTGAAAGTGAAGTGGCTCAGTCGTGTCTAACTCTTTGTGATCCCATGGACCATATAGTCCATGGAATTCTCCAGGCCAGAATACTGGAGTGGGTAGCCTTTCCCTTCTCCAGGGGATCTTCCAAACCCAGGGATTGAACCCAGGTATCCTAGGTTGCAGGTGGATTCTTTACCAGCTAAGCCACAAGGAAAGCCCAAGAATACTGCAGTGGGTAGCCTATCCCTTCTCCAGGGGATCTTCCCAACCCAGGAATCAGACAAGGGTTTCCTGCATTGCAGGTGGATTCTTTACCAACTGAACTATCAGGGAAGCTTCCTTGAACCCTCTCCTAAATTTTTATACTAAGTCCTTTCTAATACCCACATACCGAGGGCCCCACCATTACTCATGGAATAAGTCTTCCTCAACTGCAAGGAGTAATAAATCCAATTTGTTCAGTTATTCAAATGACCTCTTGATGGAGATTTCTGACTTTAAAGATGTATGGATAATGCCTTTTCACTCTTGGATGGTTCCTACCTCATGCATAAATCAACAATTAACTCAAGGTACTTCAGCTTTCCAAAACAGACAAAAATATACTAGGTATATGCTAGGTATGAGCACTATATCAGATATATAGTAGAAATGTAAAATTCCACCTCATTGGAGAGGGTACAAAAACAATACAAATCTCATGGAGCTCCTTTTCACAGGGTTTATCCTACACTGTTAGTCAAGTATTTCAGATAGTACTAGTTCAGAGAACGAGCTCAGAGCAAGACTGCTCTACCTGACTGTAAACTGTAGGTCTATAAGTTGAGTAACCTTAGGCAAGTCACTTAACTTGTATGTGCTTTATTCATCTCATGTTTAATATAAGCAATTAGAATCTACTTTATATAGTTTTTGGTTTTTAATTAATATGTTTTTATGAGAATTAATAGCTTCTCTTATGGCTCAGCTGATAAAGAATCCACCTGCAATACAGGTTCAATCCCTGGATTGGGACGATCCCCTGGAGAAGGAAAAGGCTACCCACTCCGGTATTCTAGCCTCAAGAATTCCGTGGACTGTATAGTCCATTGGGTCACAAAGAGTTAGACACGACTGAACAATCTTCACTCATGAGAATTAATGACTTAACATATACAAAAGCACATACAACAGTTTCTGACACAAACTAAGCTCTTATCAAGTATGCAGATAACTACATATTTAAATTTCAACACAAGACAGCAAAATGATTCATAATGAGATCATAAAATTTAATAATTATGACAACATCTATGTTACAGATTAGCCCTAGACTCTATGCTGCTACATTGCCCAAACCTGTACAGGTTGCCATTTGAAGTAACACAAAAAACCTGATTGGTGAAAAGAAATTACAGTTTAATGACACCTTAGAAGTTAAAGTGACTATCAATGAACCTGAAGGCCTTCTTGAGACCCCCAGAACATAATCCAATGCCTCCTTTCAGTACGTGACACTATCTTGCAATGACAAACTCTATATCTTAGCTACCACGAAATTTCTTTAGTCCCTAAGATGATTAAGAAACCAAACAGAGTTTTGATATTTATTTATGGTTTAAAATGACCAATTAACTACTAAATTCAAATGAATAAGCTTCCACAGGCCAAGATAATGGGAAAGACAAGTTTCAATTATTCT
This sequence comes from Redunca redunca, assembly GCA_006410935.1. Lineage (NCBI taxonomy): Eukaryota > Metazoa > Chordata > Mammalia > Artiodactyla > Bovidae > Redunca > Redunca redunca. The sequence goes on from SJYQ01095251.1 coordinate 399,381, forward strand.
TTAAGACAATGACTACTAGACAAGACCAGAAATTTAGAAAGATGGAATTAATTTGTGTCAGTTAACTGTTTTGTGGAAGAAACTATTGTGATTCCACCATCTTCCAAAATGACAGAATTAAAAGCAATGTAAAAAGAAAACAAAATACCATTTTCAAGGATCTAACTGGCAAAAATTTTTTTAATATCAGAGATTGGAGAAGGTATACAGAAAAAGATACAATACTTTTTTGAGGAATAAAAAATTACATAAAGTGAGAAATACCATGACAGTTTTATGTCAACTTGCATTGGCTATAATGCCCAGTTATTCAATAAAACATTAATTTAGAGGCAGCTTTGTAGGTATTTCTCAGACTTATTAACCAGATAACTTCAAGTAAAAGATTAATCCCCATAAGTGAGCCTCATTCGATCAGGTGAAGGGCTGTTAAAGCAAAACTTAGGTTTTCCTGAAGATACTCTGCCTTAAGGCTACAGCATCAATTCCTGCCTTAAGAGTTTCCAGCTTACCAGACAATGCCATACAAATTTCAGATTTACCAACCTCTACAACTGTGTGAGCCAGTTCCTTGAGGTAGATCATACACACATACCACACATACACACACGTATATGTGTGTATGTATATTTTTTTCTTTAAATTTAATTTCACTAAGAATTTACTCTATGGATATACTTAAAGAAGTTACCCAAAATATATGCATAAAAGTAGTTCACTGCAATACTGATTTTAATATCTAAAAAATAAAAACAAAATTTAAAAAAAGATTACATACACTGACATGGAGATATTAAAGATATATTATTTTAAAAGCAC
>SJYQ01095251.1:400390-448094 GCA_006410935.1 Redunca redunca
TAGATAATGTATGCTGGTAAATCCATACATAAATTATTTATGCTGGTAAATAATCTGACAATTTTTTGTAAGTCAAAAAAAACTGTTCACAAAATTACCTTTGAGGAGAAGGACTTGGTGTTGAAGGATTTAAGTTTTTTACTTTCCATTTTATAGCCTCATTTATGTTTTTAACATTTTATTAAGAGCATGAACCATTTGTATTTATTAAACAAAATCAACAGGGTTAGACAGGATTCTTTCATGAACGTGATGAATGCCTATGTGTGTGTGTAGTTCTCAGTCATGTCCAACTCTTTGCAACCCAATGGACTATGGTTCGCCAGGCTCCTCTGTCCATGGAATTCTCCAGGCAAGAATACTGCAATGGGTTGTCAATTCCTCCTCCAGGGGATCTTCCCAACCAAGAGATCAAGCTGTCTCCTGTGTCTCCTGCAAGGCAAGCAGATTCTTTGTCTGCTGAGCCTTTCTAATTTTCCTCTTTATACTCTTTAGAATTCCTTTTAAAACCTCACTTTAAAAGTAATTAAGTCACATGATCTTTAACATGATCAAATATTGTTTCTAGCTACCAAAAACTGTGGTCAATACCATAAAAACATGAAAATATTTACAACGGACATGAGTTTGAGCAAGCTCCAGGAGTTGGTGATGGACAGAGAAGCCTGCAGTCCATGGGGTCACAAAGAGTCAGACATGACCAAGCAACTGAACTGAACTGATGTGAAAAACAGGAATACAAAAGTGTACATAAGATTCAATAAAACAACTATGTAAAATATTTAAGGGAGAAGTAGATGGTAATAAACAAAATAGAACAGTTGATTGTTTAATAAAATATGAATAGGAAATGGGGTTTTTTGCTACTCAAAAGTTTTAATATTGTGTTACATCTTTTCAGTAAAACTAAATTACTTCATGATTATATAATTCTTTATTTAAAAATTTACACATACAGTACATTTTCTCAGAGCACTAGAAAAAATATCTAATTCAATTCAAAAATATTGTTCTGTTAACTTTTTTAAAACTGTTATTGCCACTAGAGGGAGGGAAAAGTTAGGAGCAGAAAGGGAAGTGGGAGATATTCTGGGTTACTGGTTAATATTTTCTCTCTTTCCCTGAGCTAGGGCTACAAAGGTATTTGTTCTACAACAATTTATGTTTCATTTTTTTCTGTAGGCTTGTTGTATCTCACAATTTTTAAAAGGGTGACAAAATTTATCTATAGCCCATAAGATGTATCAGAGGAAAAGAACTTCTAAGAAAAAACTCGGGGGACTTCCCTGGTGGTCCAGTGTAAGATTTTGCGTTTCTACTGCAGAGTTCAGGTTCAATCCCTGGCCAAGCAACTAAGATCCCACCTGTCACGTGGGAAGGCCAAAAGAAAAAAACAATGACAGAATCCTGAAAAACACAACTTGATTCCTTACATAAAGGCCTTTCATTACTGCCCTATCTCTGTCAGCCACAAAAAGAAACAAAGCAAAGCCCTTAAGCTTCCCACTCCCTCCCGGACCTGCAAGCAATTAACAAGTCCTGCACATTTATTTTCTGAAATGAAAAATCTATTCCTTATTTCCAGCTTCAAGGCCACTGTCCTATTTTGGATCCCAGCACCGCTTATCGATACTAACATAACAGTCTCTCCTCAGTTGTCTTTCACGACATTTTTTAACGCGACACAAAGGGGAAAAAAACGTATTTATGGTTTAATTCAACACATATATTTTATGTAAAACTAAAACAAGCTTCACAAGAAATATTTAACCGTATTACTTGCAATGCTCTCTGATCTATCCTATCATATCTTAACTCATCTTTTTAAACTGTAGTGGTTTCAATCCACTATACTAACTTAGCATTCTCTTAGTAAGCAGCGACCAAGAGTTTCAAAAACAATGTCCTTTCTAAGTGATCTGCTGCTCCTACTAAGTTGCTTCAACCATGTCCGACTCTGTGCGACCCCACAGATGGCAGCCTACCAGGCTCCCCCGTCCCTGGGATTCTCCAGGCAAGAACACTGGAGTGGGTTGCCATTTCCTTCTCTAATGCATGAAAGTGAAAAGTGAAAGCGAAGTCGCTCAGTCGTGTCCGACTCCAGCTACCCCATGGACTGCAGCCTACCAGGCTCCTCCGTCCATGGGATTTTCCAGGCAAGAGTACTGGAGTGGGGTGCCATTGCCTTCTCTGTTCTAAGTGATCACTCACTTCCCAATTCAAAACATTTTCTTCAGTGGATGCTGCCTAAATAGTAATCTGCCACTTGTCTAAAAAATATGTAACATGCCTGCTTAAAAACATTCACCAACTTCCCATTACGTCCTAGATAATAAAATACCACCTCCTAATGAGGTAAATACTTCATATTTAACCTCTCCCTTATTTGGAAATCACTTTGTAAACCATTCTACCCAAGACACTCATAGTCCACGAAACACTCATAGTTTACGAAAGTGGTTTTTCTTTGCCCAGAAATACTTCCCCATTCCATCTCTTATCTTTCCTTCCAAGTTCAATTCAAGGTACCACTTGAAGCCTCTCTGTGAAGCCTTTCCTTCTCCATTCTCCCATGCCTACCTTCTGCTACAAGAAATGCTGCTGAAAATTAGCATTATGCCAGTACAAAAAAATATATGTCAAAATTACTAAATTTTAGGAGCTTACAATTCTTTTAGAACAACTTTCTACTTACAAAAGCTGGGGGGTGAACCAGGGATGGGGGGCAGGGTGAAGTAATAAAACATACTGTGCATAATTTTTTACCTATTTCATTTAATTCTCCTGATACTCTACTCTTAGTAGTAAAGTAGTAAAAGTAGTAAATGAATAGTAATTAAAATTACTATTTATTGTAGTGTAGTAGTTAAAAGTGAAAGAGGAGAGTGAAAAACTTGGCTTAAAACTCAACATTCAGAAAACTAAGATCAAGGCATCTGGTTCCATCATTTGATGGCAAATAGATGGGGAAACAATGGAAACAGTGACAGACTTTATTTTGGGGGGGCTCCAAAATCACTGCAGATGGTGATTTCAGCCATGATATTAAAAGACACTTGCTCCTTGAAAGAAAAGTTATGATCAACCTAGACAGCATATTAAAAAGCAGAGACATTACTTTGCCAACAAGGGTCCGTCTAGTCAAAGCTATAGTTTTTCCAGTGGTCATCTATGGATGTGAGAGTTGAACTATAAAGAAAGCTGAGTGCCAAAGACTGATGCTTTTGAACTGTGGTGTTGGAGAAGACTCTTGAGAGTCCCTTGGACTGCATGGAGATCCAACCAGTCCATCCTAAAGGAAATCAGTCCTGAATATTCATTGAAGGACTGATGCTGAAGCTGAAATTCCAATACTTTGGCCACCTGATGAGAAGAACTGACTCATTTGAAAAGACCCTGATGCTGGGAAATATTGAAGGCGGAGGAGAAGGGGATGTCAGAGGATGAGATGGTTGGAGGTATCACAGACTCAACGGACATGAGTTTGAGTAAACTCTGGGAGTTGGTGATGGACAGGAAGGCCTGGCGAGCTTCAGTCCATGGGGTGCAACACGAATGAGCGACTGAACTGAACTGATAGTAGTTAAATTCTGTTTTGTACTATGCTACTATTTTCCAAGGTAGGTAGTAATTTCTTTTTATAGAGATTTTTAAACTTCCCAAAGGTGACAAATGGCTGACATCAGGATTTGAAACTATCCTCTTTCCACTACACTATGCTGAGGCCTCAAAGAGTGGTGAAATGGTTGCTCAGTCCAAGACTTATAGCTATTAATACTTGAAAGTGAACTAGCACATTAGACCCCTGACTTTGTGGTCACACATTATCAAAATACATGGGAGCCTATCAAACATTACACATCCTTCACAGGAGCCTATTAAACATCCCATCTCTCTTAGTCATAGTTAAAATACTCTTAGGTGTTATCACCCACTCAAATACTTTCCTATTAGTAATGATTTTAAAAGAAAGCAGAAGTGAATCCCTTTTCCAGAATAATGTCTCATGTGGGAAAAGTAATGAAATTATATTTGTAAGGAACTTAAGACAAAATCTTTCTATGAACTAAAGATTTAATTTTTAAACAAATTACTAACTTTGCAGAGAAATGGCTTCCCTGTCTTAATCATAATATACAAACTGCAGTCCACGGGGTCGCAAGGAGTGGGACATGACTGAACTGAACAAACAAACTTTTATCAAAGAGCAATAATTTATGAGTTCTCATCCCAGATCTGGAGAAGGCAGTGGCACTCCACTCCAGTACTCTTGCCTGGAAAATCCCATGGACGGAGAAGCCTGGTGGGCTGCAGTCCATGGGGTCGCTGAGAGTCGGACACGACTGAGCAGTTTCACTTTCACTCTTCACTTTCATGCACTGGAGAAGGAAATGGCAACCCACTCCAGTGTTCTTGCCTGGAGAATCCCAGGGACAGGGGAGCCTGGTGGGCTGCCGTCTATAGGGTCGCACAGAGTCGGATACGACTGAAGCAACTTAGCAGCAGCAGCAGCATCCCACATCTGCCATTACTAACTTCAAATTCAGTATCATTTAACTGTAAAATACATATTAACAGTCTACATCTATCTCACAGGATTGCTGGGAGAGTGTATGCCAAAGTGCTTTCTTTATAAACAGTAAAATATTATTAAATAAAAAACACTCTGATGTATTGTTTTAGACCTACTCTGCCTATTCTAACATACTACACTCCACAAAGCTCACCACTCCTTTTATATTGTATTCTTTTAATTTGGCAGAGATAGGGAAAAAATAATTCAACTTTTTAAAGCTCCATCTAAAATGAGATATATTATCCCATATGTCCATAAGTTGTGAGCAAAGATGGGACCCTCTATCATTTTGAATGTACTAACATCTTTTTTTGTTTGCTTCTGGATTTTGTAATGTGCTCTCAAAGTTCAGCTGGCAAGACTAAGTGCCAGGTAAATAAGTATTATTAGAATAAGCTTCTAAGGTATGTTCAAATAATATTTTATATCACATAAGAATTTGAGAAAAAAATATTTTTAAAAATGTGCTATTATTACTGATACTTGTTTTAGTCTTTTAACTATCTGTGAGGTATGACTTTTATCTTTATACTTCAAAGGAAATAAAAGCAAATCTCAAAAGAAAATATTTCTATCCATATTTACTAAAGAAATTCTGAAGCATCAAAAAGCAGAGTTTATAATGACCTAGAATGTGGGAGTCAGATCCACTAAATTGAGAGATGAATAACCATCAACTCAGCTTAGCAGCTGTCCCAGCTTCTGGATCAAAAGCTTTGCTTGCACACGGAGGGATTAGATTTCTAAATAACAACCATCATAAGAGCAAAACAAATGGTAGTATTTACCTTCATTTACAAATAAGCACATTGGAAGTTTGGATAATGAGTACAAAGGCCTTAAAGTCAAAAGTTGATACACGGGTTTCAGGTAAGGCTCAATCTCAAGTACTTTCAACAACCAGAAACAGTCTGAATGTTAACACATTTTATCCTTTTTATCAACCTATAGCCTGGCTTTACTTCACTGCTGCTATGTCGCTTCAGTCGTGTCCGACTCTGTGCGACCCCATAGACGGCAGCCCGCCAGGCTCCCCAGTCCCTGGGATTCTCTAGGCAAGAATACTGGAGTGGGTTGCCATTTCCTTCTCCAATGCACGAAAGTGAAACGTCAAACTGAAGTCGCCCAGTCATGTCCGACTCTTTGCGACCCCATGGACTGCAGCCAACCAGGCTCCTCCCTCCATGGGATTTTCCAGGCAAGAGTACTGGAGTTGGGTGCCATTGCCTTCTCCACTGAGCTCTATCTAAAAAAATGATAGTACCCATCTAAAGTGGTTGTCTGAGGGATTAAATGATTTTAAAAAAACACTTCATGTACCTCTGAAATTCCAGTCATCAAAGCTTCAAACTCTTAAGTCTCTGCTTAAAAAGTAATACAGCTTGTCAGAATCAGGGTTTACCAGAAAATGGCAATGTCTTTAATTAATATGTTTAATTAATAATTGACGGCCAGAACATAACTTATTTTAATGAATGTAAAAAACTAGAATAAGTTAATAAATAATAAACTAAAGAAGTGTAGAGTTTCAACTTGGAAGTTTCAATTAAACTAATTTTCCTTAAAGAAAATATGATGTTATTGTTCAGTCACTAAGCTGTGTCGGACTCTGCAACCCCATGGACTGCAGCACACCAGGCTTACCTGTTCTTCACTATCTCCCAGTTTGCCTAAATTCATGTCCCTTGAGTCGGTAATGCTATCTAACCATCTCATCCTCCGCGCCCCACTCCCTCCTTCTCCTTTTGCCATCAATCTTTCCCAGCATCAGGGTCTTTCCAATGAGTCAGTTTTTCAAATCAGGCAGCCTAAGTATTGGAACTTCAGCATCAGTCCTTCCAATGAATATTCAGGACTGATTTCCTTCAGGATTGACTGGTTTGATCTCCTTTCAGTCCAAGGGACTCTCAGGAGTCTTCTCCAACACCACAATTCAAAAGCGTCTATTCTCCGGTGCTCAACCTTCTTTATGGTCCAACTCTACTATTTTTTTTTTTACACATGAAAATCACTTTTGATTCACTATGTCCTACATATCTGGCTAACAAACACTCCCTTAAATTTTCAAAATTTTTGTCTGATAACTTTTTTCCAAAACATATGGGTCCTTTTAATCTGCTCAAAACTCTTCCAGACAGTAAGAACTGAAGCCAACATTTATGAAACTGAAGTGTCAAGGACTGTTCTGGGCCCGAGGGCACTATTCATGTTTTATTCATTTTTGTATAGGTGACTACTTTAGCAAAGCACCTGAGATACTGTTAAGTTAACTTTGCTGAAACAGTCAACAAAATAAGGCAGATGATCTGGCTACTTCAACTGAATACTCTTACATTATTGCTCAGATTTGAAACAAACCTTAAATATGCCAGCCTTTAAAATTACTTTGTGTTTGCAAGGGAAAAGGAGGTTCATTTTCGTATACAGTACCTAAAACTGAGAAGGTTAGAAAGAAATAAGTGCTCAAAATACATTTCCTGTATGCTGCATCATAACTTATTAAAAAATAAGCTATTCAAAAACGCATAGGTTCTCCAGGATTTTTTCTCCCAGTTTCTGTCTATGAATACAGTGGCTCCGGAAAAAGAAATATTCACAAGCCACCTATCATTCCAACATCAGATATTGTTAGTTTCACTCACATGATTAAAACCTTTACAGAAATACTGATACAAACAAAAAACGTGTGCAGGGCCACCTAAGAACCCAATCTGATAATGCATGATGACCATGGTCATTACTTTGGGATACAGGGCTGTCGCCAATCCCAGGATTTGGTGAGATAAAACGCAGGGTGAGCATCAATGGGTTACACCGACGGGGGGAGGGTTGGGAAGGGAAAGGAAAAGATCAGAGAAAATTAATTACTGCATTATTTGTGAAAGGAGAGGCGACAGCGGCTTAGGCCGACGGGCGAGGACCCCTTGCAAGGGGAGTGGAAAGGGTTCATTCCGCAGTCTTCTAGGATAGGGGAGGGGGAGGAGGGGCGAGTAACAACAAGGACCTTCCTGAGGTGCGAGGGGTGCGTCACTAACGTAGCCGCTTCGGGAAAAGGAAATCTGCCCTAAGGACAACCTCAGTGAGCAATGATGAAAGGGGGAGTGACCTTCCTAGGTGTGACGGAGGAAACACAGGGTCACTTCCCAAAGAACGGAACGCGAAGACGTTCCCGGAGATCCTCCTGGGGCCCCGGGGGACCATAAAGGATGGTGAGGTGAAAACCCCCCACTCCCTTCCCCCCTGGGCCGCGTCAAGGTCGGGAGAGACCCGGGGCTAAGGTGTGGGCGTTACCTGCAGGGTCACCTCCTGAGGGTCCCAGTGCGGCCGGAGGTGTTGCAGGAGGCTCAGGGCCCCCTCCCGGCAGCGCTGCTCCTCCTGATCTTGCACCGTGACGTCCAGCTTGGGGACCTCCGGGGAGCCGGGCGGGACGTGGATGTAATTGGCCATGGCCCAGGCGACGGCAGAGACTACCACAACGACGACGGCGACGGCGACCACGAGAACGGCGGGCGCCGACAGGCTGCTGGATCCTTCCGTCCCGGGGCGCCCTCGCGGGAGGGCTGGGGGCGTTCAGACTGACAGCCGAGCGGTAGGAGAACCGGTGGAGGCGGCACTCTCGCCGACCCGGGTCTGGACAGCGGCTGAACTGAGCGGGGAATGCTCTCGGGAAAAAAATTCCTCTCGTCTGCGCTCGGCCGCCGGCGGGCGCGGAGCATGCCGGGACTGGCCTGACGCTGGCGTCACGCGCGGGGCGGGGCCTCGTCTGCGTCAGGCTCAAGGCCGCGTGTCTAGCTCAGGGGCACAATGGGCCTGGTTCCCAGAGCTCGGTTTCTCGGCCTTTATCAGACTCTTCCTGGCGTGCTGTTAGTCAGAAACACGCGGGGCTCGCCTTCTGGAATGAGGCTGAGGCTGAGTCCTGCCAAGCCCCGAACAAAAGGCACTGAAGCTTTAACTCACCTTTTTGGGGGAAGGGGTGGGTCTTGGGATCTGGGTTTGAGGTGGAGCTGACTTTTTCTGGAATGCCAGGGACGCGTCCTGAAATAACCCCAGGGTCAGCCTCTGAGTTTGGGCAAGCTGAATTAACTGGGTCGCCTTGATCTCGGAGCTGCTGTGTTCTGAGGTCCACATAGTTGGGTTGACGACTAACTTATCATCAGCAGTATACTGAGCTCATGGTATACTGGGACAGTTAAGATGATTGGGTAAAACGGAAACTGCTCTTCAAGATGTATTTTTAAAGGTCGGTTATTTGACCGTACTGAGAATTATNAAAAAAAAAAACTATTAGGTGCCTAAGAATAAAACAAAATATGTGTAATACTTTATGGGTGAAATTATACTAATGGAGAAATGAACCACATCCATGAATAAGAAAACATAGTTATTATAAAGAACTGTTTTCACTGAACTAATCAATAAGTATAGTGCAATTACAATTAAAATCTCAACTGAGTTTTTCACAAAACTTGTTAAAGTGACATTAAAATTCACACCAAAAGTTAAGATTGAACAAAAGCTGCTGTGTTTCTTTGTGGGAGAGGGAGATTGGAGAATAAGTTGGGAGAACACATGCTACCAAGATTTATTATATAACCGTTTGCTGCTGCTGCTGCTGCCAAGTCACTTCAGTCGTGTCCAACTCTATGCGACCCCATAGATGGCAGCCCACCAGGCACCCCCGTCCCTGGGATTCTCCAGGCAAGAACACTGGAGTGGGTTGCCATTTCCTTCTCCAATGCATGAAAGTGAAAAGTGAAAGGGAAGTCGCCCAGTCGTGTCCGACTCTTCTCGACCTCATGGACTGCAGCCTACCAGGCTCCTCTGTCCATGGGATTTTCCAGGCAAGAGTACTGGAGTGGGGTACCATTGCCTTCTCCGATATAACAGTTTAGGAGTGGGCAAACAAACCAGTAGAACAGATAAAGATTCCAGAAAAAGATCTACACATTTATGAGATCTTTGAATATAATGAAAGTGGCATTAAAAATTAGGAAAGCATGGATAAATAGTACTAGAGTAATTGCCATTTGTATGGGAAATTTTTTTGATCCCATTGTTACCCAAAAACTGGGTTTGCCACTTCATGAATGTTGAGCCAAAAGACACAACCAAGGCAAAGATCTGGACAAGGTAATATTTATTACTTGCAGTAAGTGAAGAGACACCAGGGAACGTCTAAGCAAAATCTCCTAGAACAGCAAAATTGGAGAAGTTTTAAGCTAAAGGAGCATGCATATTCATGAAGTGAATTGGGAGGAATATGCATATTTATGAAGGAACTTGAATAGAGAATAATTCAGCATATTACTGGGGCAAAGGTCAGCAGAGTCCAAGCTTTAGTTGATGGAAGTCATGAGGGTCAGAAAAGGTCAGTGTCTTCATTCCTTAGGTAGTGACCAGTCTGGGTCTTCCACCTGGGTGAGGGGACTTACCATCTGTAGAACAGCTCAAGAATTTGTGTCAAATTATATAGATAGATATATAGCTATACCTTGAGAAAGAACTAGGGCTACTTTATAGCTTAACTGTTGTTTCTTGACTGCTTTTCTTCTGTTTCTAAACTCCTTTGTTCCCTTGAGATCATTAATTACTGAGATCTGTACAGGGCAAGCATTGAAGCCAAGCTCAGATCACAAAATGGCTTAGGCCAAAAATGGCTTCTCTTATGTCAAGAAAGCCATGCCTGGTTTTCTTTCTCTGCAGACCCTCTATACTATCTGCTTACAGGCTTAATTAAAATTAAAAATTTCTGCTCTGTGAAAAAACGTCTCTGTATTTAAGAGACTGCAAGTCTAAGACACAGACTGGGAGAAAATATTTGCACAACATTTATCTGATAAATGATTTGTATCCAAAATGTGCAAATAACTTTTAAAACTTACTAATGGAAAACAAACAATCCAATTTAAAAATGGGCGAAGGATCAGAACAGTGACCTAACCCCAATTCCAGACACAAACAGGAAACAAGCATATGAAAACATTCAACATCATATCATTAGGAAATTGCAACTTTATACAATGTGATATGACTACACACTTATTAGAATAGCTGAAATCCAAAATACAAAAAATGCTGTTGAAGATGTAGAGAAACAGGAACTCTTACTACTGGCAGAGTGATAATGGTATAGTCACTTTGGAAGAGAGTTGGGGAGATTCTTACAAAGGTAAACGTTGTCTTACCATAAAATCAGTAATCATGCTCCTTGATCTTTACCCAAATGAGTTGAAAACTTACATCCACACAAAAAACCTGCATAAGAATATTTATAGAATTCTTATTCATTTATAGCATTTTTATTCATAATTGACAAAACTTGGAAACAACCAAGATATCAGTGAAAAGGTGAATAGATTTAATAGATGAATAGATGGCATCCAGTCCCATCACTTCATGGCAAATAGATGGGGAAATAATGGAAACAGTGGCAGACTTTATTTTGGGGGGCTCCAAAATCACTGCAGATGGTGACTGCAGCTATGAAATTAAAAGACACTTACTCCTTGGAAGGAAAGTTATGACCAACCTAAACAACATATATTAAAAAGCAGAGACATTACTTTGCCAATAAAGGTCCATCTTGTCAAGGCTATGGTTTTTCCAGTGCTCATGTATGGATGTTGAGAGTTGGACTGTGAAGAAAGCTGAGCACCAAAGAATTGATGCTTTTGAACTGTGGTGTTGGAGAAGACTCTTGAGAGTCCCTTGGACTGCAAGGAGGTCCAACCAGTCCATCCTAAAGGAGATCAGTCCTGAATACTCATTGGAAGGTCTGATGTTGAAGCTGAAACTCGAATACTTTGGCCACCTGATGTGAAGAGCTGACTCATTTGAAAAACCCTGATGCTGGGAAAAATTGAAGGCAGGAGGAGAAGGGGACGACAGAGGATAAAATGGTTGGATGCCATCACCAACTCAGTGGACATGAGTTTGAGTAAACTCTGGTAGTTGGCAATGGACAGGGAGGCTTGGCGTGCTGCAGCCCATGGGGTCGCAAAGAGTTGGACACAACTGAGCGACTGAACTGAATAGATGTAAAAATAACAACAACAGCAACAACAACAAAAACCACCAGGACATGTATTCAATGGAATATTATTCATCAATAATAAGAAATGAGGGATAAATCCACCAAATAAAATGAAAGTAACTTTAATGCATATTGCTAAGTCAAGTCTGCCGATTTGAAAAGGCTATAAAATGATTCCAACTGTATGCCATTCTAGAAAAAGCAAAATAATAATAGAGACAGTATAAAGATCAATGGTGACCAAGCGTTCAGCCAGAGGAAAGGAAGGATGAATAGATGGCTCACAGGAAGTTTTAGAGCAGTGAAACTATTCTCTATGTATGATACTGTAATGTGGCTACAAGACTTGAAATTTTCAAAACCCATAGAACTGTACAACACAAAGACTGAACCCTAATGTAAACTAGGGACTTTAGTTCAGATTTATGTGTTTGGCAAGGCAGTAGTTATTTTAACAAAGTAAATGAATGAATGGAAAAATTGTAGAAGAAAACATAGGATCAATTTTGCAAGTTAAGGAAAGATTTCCTAAAGAAGTTTCATAAAGCGCACACTATAAAGGAAAAAGATTGAAAAGTTTGAAAATATTAAAATTTAAAACTTTATGAAATTAATTGGCTAGCTATAAAAAAGACATATTAATTGACAACACATAAAAAAGATAAAAGATAATTGTGACATATATCCTCAGAAGAGGACTAATATTCTGAATACCACTAATCAATAAGAAAATGAATGAAGAATATTAATTTTCAGAAGAGAAAATCCAAACAGGAAATAAACATCAAAATATACTTCTATAACTAATAAGCAATGCAAGTTAAAACAACGAGACATCATTTTATTCCCATCCATTAGACTGGGAAAAATTTTGAATTCTTACAGTGCCAAGTGTACGTTACTGGTAGGAAGGTGAAATATTAAAAAAATAAAAATAAAACCTACGGAGAGCAGTTTTTCAGTATTTATTAAGATGAATATAAGCATTCTTTGCCATCCACCAACTTCAATTCCAGATACATACAAAAATCTCATATGTATATGAGAAAGTGTGTAGAGAATATACATGCAAGTATGCCAAGTCGCTTTAGTTGTGTCTGACTCTGTGACTCTACGGGCTGTAGCCTGCCGGGTTCCTCTGTCCATGAGATTCTCCAGGCAGAAATACTGGAGTGGCTCGCCCCATCCCCTCCTCCAGGGGAGCTTTCTGACCCAGGGAGCAAACCCACATTTCCTGCACTGGCAGTTCTTTACCACTAGTGCCACCTTTGAAGCCCAAAGAATGTGCACTGCAGTATTAATCATAATAGCTTATAGCTGATAAAAACCAAGCCGTCCCTCAGTCAACAAACAATTGGATAAATGATAGATAGACGGATAAATAGACAAGTAGAAATATCCTACAGCAGAATAATGACAGCAGGTGGAATACATCCATCTACTTATACATACATTAGGAGACAACAATGTCCATAGAAGTCAGAGGTCACGCTGCAGCTTTGAGGACCCAACAGCAACAGTGCCTCTGGATAGTCTTCAAATAGCTGACTTCTCTGTCTCCTCTCTTCCCCTGTTTTTATCTCTGCTGCTGCTGCTGCTGTAAGTCGCTTCAGTCGTGTCCGACTCTGTGCGACCCCATAGACAGCAGCCCACCAGGCTCCCCTGTCCCTGGGATTCTCAAGGCAAGAACACTGGAGTGGATTGCCATTTCCTTCTCCAGTGTCTGAAAGTGAAAGTGAAGTTGCTCAGTCATGTCCAATTCTTAGCGACTCCATGGACTGCAGCCTATCAGGCTCCTCCGTCCATGGGATTTTCCAGGCAAGAGTACTGAAGTGGGGTGCCATTGCCTTCTCTGGTTTTTATCTCTAGTCTGCTTCTAATTGTCTGTTTTTGCTTTCTTGTGATTTCTCCTTACTGGTTTCTTTCTATGGGTTCCCTATCACTCAGAGCTTACTCAAAAGTTGTTCCCAAAAAGGTCTTTACATTGCTTCGTTTATCACAATATATATATATATTTTATATATAACTTGTCACTATGTAAGCTATCTCAAAATCAATGTATTAACTTTTTTAGTAGCTACCTTTGTAGACACAGTGTTAGCCCTAAAAGAGCAAAGCCACAGCCTGTCTTGTCTACTGCCCCTTCCACTACCTAGAATAGTGCCTAGAAAATAAAAGGTACTTAATGAACAAATGCTTAAATTCACCTCATTAGCTCCTGAAACAGCCAGTCACAAATAAGCATAGCATTAGTCAGGGGCTGAATTAGTTGGAGTTGGTGATGGACACGGAAGCCTGGCTGTGCTGCAGTTCATGGGGTTCCAAAGAATCAGACACAACTGAGCAACTGAACTGAACTCACAGAGTACTTTGATCATGCTGAGCTATGGAGCTATGGTTTTTCCAGTGGTCATGTATGGATGTAAGAGTTGGACTATAAAGATAGCTGAATGCTAAAGAATTTATGGTTTTGAACTGTGGTGTTGGAGAAGACTCTTGAGAGTCCCTTGGACTGCAAGGAGATCCAACCAGTACATTCTGAAGGAGATCAGCCCTGGGATTTCTTTGGAAGGAATGATGCTAAAGCTGAAACTCCAGTACTTTGGCCACCTGATGCAAAGAACTGACACACTGGAAAAGACCCTGATGCTGGGAAAGATTGAAGGAGAGAGGAGAAGGGGACAACAGAGGATGAGATGGTTGGATGGCTTCATCACCGACTCAATGGGTATGAGTTTGAGTAAACTCCAGGAGTTGGTGATGGACAGGGAGGCCTGGTGTGCTGCAATCCATGGGGTCTCAAAGAGTCGGACACAACTGAGCAACTGAACTGAACTGAACTGATCACACTAAACTTTCCTGTCTCTGACCTCTTCCTAGGTCATAGGCCAGCCCATAAATTATCTTTGGCTTTGGAAAAATTCCTTAGCTTCAGGGCATCATTAAAATTGTTCGGCATCTTGCTTGTAAAAGAGAAGTGAAGGTATGACAGCAATATAACATTCCAACAAACTTTAGTCCCCTCCCAGTATTTAGCATTACGTTGTGGCCCTCCAATCTCTGCTTCTTGAAATGGGATTCATTCTTCAGAGCTTAACCTCCAGCAACCATCTTCACAGAGTTTAGCTAGATTTTCCCAATCTAATTTTACTTCTATCCCTTTTATGCATCTATTCAGTTCAGTTCAGTTCAGTTCAGTCGCTCAGTCGTGTCCGACTGTTTGTGACCCTATGAATCACAGCATGCCAGCATCTATTAGAACACTTTAAAAATTCTGCCTTGTGCCACCCGTATTGTAGACTTAAGTCATAAAGATTATGCAACACATAAAAGACTAGTAAAATATTTATAACTTGCTACATAAGAAACATTTTGTATGAGGGAATAAAAGGACCACTGAATATACATCCAGAGGCTCTAGTCATAAATATTTTAATTACAATGGAGTTAACCTTAGTTACCAGAGTAATGGGTTCAATCCCAGGGTTGCAAAGATCTCCTGGAGAAGGAAATGGCAACCCATTCCAGTACTCTTGCCTGGAAAATCCCATGAACGGAGGAGCCTGGTAGGCTACAGTCAGTGGGATTGCAGAGAGTGAGACACGACTGAGCAACTTCACTTCATCAGAGTAATAACACAAAGAATTCACAGAAGAAAACATTCTGTGAAACAAGATTATGTGGGTATATCTAATAGCTAGATCATCCACCAGATTCAACACGAGTTTAAGAAGAAATCACTCTTGTACACCTACCAGAGAATCAGGATTCATTAATGCTATCATAGACTGAACTGAAAATTCAGAAATCCAAAACATCTGTGACCCCTCCTTCATGTTCAAGGACATGCATGCTCCACACACCTCCTCCCTCTCTTAAAATAAAAAGGAAAGAAAGAAAACCAAGACCCTTAGGTATTTAGATTTTCAGATGCTGCATAAAAATGAAGCTGCCCCTGTTCTTCACTTTACAACTTTAAGATAGCCTAAGGGAGCTTGCCATCTGTAAAACCACTGCAACAATCACATGTGTGCTCAGTTTTAAAAGCTAATAAATATTTAACTCTATAAAGCATGTCTATTGTTGCTTGTTCTAGCTTGCTTCTTTCTCCTGTTCCTAGAATCGGATTATAACTATTCCATATAATAGGTTAATTCCTTAATAGCAAGAATTCTATCATTTTCCTCTTAATAGCCTCGATGGTGTCAAGAGTGTCTTGCATACTGTAAATTACAATTGAGGATTTAGTAGAACAGAGAAATATTTCAAATGATTCTGAATTATAAGAATCTAAAATATGTAAGTGGGGAAAATATTGTTAAAGATACATAGGTAATAAGAGGGAATGCACCTTACCAAATATTGAATCATATTATAAAGCTGTAAGTTGTGAGGCTGGCACTGGAATAAACAGATCGAAAAAAGAAAAATCCATGTGTAAATGGGTATTAGATGTAATAAACTTTAATAGTTTAAATCAGTGGGAGAAGGCAGATTAATTAAAAAATAATATTGAGATCATATTTTTCACAGAATTTGTTAAAAGACCATGTCTATTATTTTTATTTATTTATTTCCTTTTGGATTTTTTTGGCCATGCAGTGTGGCTTGCAGGATTTTAGCTGCCCCACCAGGCCTTGAACCTGGGCCTTTGACAGTGAAAGCATGGAGCCCTAACCACTGGACAGTCAGGGAGTTCCCTATTATTGTTATTTAAGTGATATTAATTAAAAGTTCATAAGTACTGATCAATATTTCATCTTTTGTTGTTATTGTTCAGTCACCAAGTAGTGTCCAACTCTTTGTGACTCCCATGGACTGCAGTGCACCAGGCTTCCCTTTCATCTTTAATTCTATATAAATCACAGCCAAGAACATCATTTTAAAAATGAAGAAACAGGGAATTCCCTAGGGGGCCAGAGTTTCACTGCTGTTGGACCAGTCAGGGAACTAGAAGATCCCACAAGTCATGTGATGAGACCCAAAAAAAAAGGAGAAACATATTTAGCTTAATTAAATCCTGTGGGTTTTTTAATCCATTTTTCCAGGACTTTGCTGATGATTGCCATTTAACAGTCACTTAATTATTTCTTGAATAATAAAATGGGTGGCAGGC
This sequence comes from Redunca redunca, assembly GCA_006410935.1. Taxonomy (NCBI): domain Eukaryota; kingdom Metazoa; phylum Chordata; class Mammalia; order Artiodactyla; family Bovidae; genus Redunca; species Redunca redunca. The sequence goes on from SJYQ01095251.1 coordinate 417,116, forward strand.
TAAATATGTTCTGCATTATAGTTTAAAACAATTTTTTCAGATCCCTTTGTTTTTAGTACCATTCCAACTTTCTCCCAAATGCACCCAAGAATTTAAATACCAATTCCCAAATTAAACATTTAATATCTCTATTTTCATGCTTATTCAGTCCTTATAAGAAGTGTTTGAAACTGTGTTTTAATAGTTGGAAATCAGGATTTCAAAGCAATCATGTATGCACACAAACTCAGTTCAGTTCAGTTCAGTCGTTCAGTCGTGTCTGACTCTTTGCAACCCCATGAACCGCAGCACATCAGGCCTCCCTGTCCATCACCAACTCCCGGAGTTCACCCAAACCCATGTCCGTTGAGTCGGTGATGCCATCCAACCATCTCATCCTCTGTCGTCCCCTTCTCCTGCCCTCAATCTTTCCCAGCATCAGGGTCTTTTCAGATGAGTCAGCTCTTTGCATCAGGTGGCCGAAGTATTGGAGTTTCAGCTTCAACATCAGTCTTTCCAATGAATACCCTACAGAGGTCTAATGTCTACTACTTGTGGGTCTACAACACTTGAAAAATACAGCAAGTAAGAACCAGTCTCTCCAAGTTCAGATTCTACTCTTATCTTGTTACAAAGAATGAAACTTTGCTTTCTAGCTCTTAAAGTATATTAAGATACTGGAGACATATAGAAGGGGCTGAAAGGATTTGAGCTTTACAGCTAGATGATCCTACTGCCGAATTTGAGCAAAGTATTTAATCTCCTTTAACCTCAGTTTTCCCATCTGCAAAACAGTGATAATAACAGAGGTGCCAGAAAGATGTAAATAGATGACTATACAATCTTCAGGATAATGCCTGGTCCCAGTAAGGGCTCAAATATGTGTTGAGCCCTTATTTAAGTTTTTTATCTGGATTAAATGAAGACTCAATGGACATCAGGTTGAGCGCACTCTGGAAGGGAAACCTGGTATGCTTGCAGTCCATGGGATTGCAGAGTCACACACGACTATACAACAACATAATAATTAGCTATTATTAAATGAAATGGTGCTATTTTATTTGACTATAAAAGGTAAACGACCTTCTTAACTTAGTCCAGGAACATTGTCACAATGCTTAAACCTTAGTTCAGTAAAGGGATTTCAAAATCTGAAACTAAATTATGGTTTGGAGGTCTGCCTAAACTGATGAAATCTCTTTTCTTTGCTTGGGAGAGGTATATCATGCGCTAGAGGAGAATATTCTGGGGGAAGGGTAAGGAGAGTATCAAGGACCTACTTTCTCTGGCCCTTTGTAATCCACTAGGTCTGCTCAGGTTACTCGCCTTTTCTTCCCTTTGTATATTTTAAAGCTGCTCTGAGTAACAGGACCCGGAAAGGGAGCACAATAGCCGGGAATGAGGGGTGATGCAGTAACTGGCGGCTCACTGATAACGTCTCCCACGCTCCTAAGACCTGAGCGGAGCGATGGGGCCATTATTTTGCAGGACTGAAAGGTAACAACAGAGGATGAGATGCTTAGATGGCATCACCGATTCAATGGACATGAGTCTGGGTAAACTCCGCGAGTTGGTGATGGACAGGGAGGCCTGGAGTGCTGCGGTTCATGGAGTCGCAAAGAGTCGGACACGACTGAGCGACTGAACTGAACTGAACTAATGGGTAGTGAAAATTCTGAAGACTGCTGAAGAGTTAAGTGAAATACGAGCCTTTTTAAGGAAGGTGGCAGCATGTCACCCTATTAATGGTAAACTGGTGAGATAAACCAGCATTCCTAGGTAACTACTAAATAACAGATTATTAACCATCCAAAAATAGACATCTGGAAGAGACTTAATAGGAAAGGCAAAACTCTGATGGCTCAAAGAGAACATAGCCTACTGTCCTAACTAATTAACTTTCATGATGGTGTCAGGACATAATGAGGAAACACCGAATTTCACCTATTTGGAGTTTGGGAAGATGTGATTCTTTCTTCTTATCAACACATTAGGATTATATAGATCCAGTCCTTTAAATTCAGTATTATAAATTAGAAAAAAATTTGACTGAAAATCTTATCCAAGTGGTTAAAAGTATCACGGATGGTGAAATGTGCCAGGTGGGCTACTTGAGGATCATTTCTAGAGTTTTGTTTGTTTTTTTAAATACATTTACATATGACAAGTATTGTACAAAACCAGCAGGAATTTCTACCCACTCCCATACCCTTGCGTTAGTGCTCAGTGATAATAATAGCCAAACCAAGGTACAAATGGGGCTTCCCTGATGGCTCAGTGGTAAAGAATGTGCCTGCCAATGCAGGAGATGTGGGGTCAATCCCTGGGTCGTGAAGATCACCTGGAGAAGGAAATGGCAACCCACTCCAGTATGAGAAATCCCATGGGCAAAGGAGCCTGGCAGGGCTACTGTCCATGAGGTAGCAAATTAGCAACTGAAACAACAACTATAATAAGGTACAAATATATTAGAGGTGGCTAATACACAGACATTCATACAGAAGAAATAAAAATTTGGGTTAGGGAGTAAAGAGGAAGGAGCAAAATGTATTTTAAAAAGTCTAAATAATGTAAAGTGTTCTAATTGGACATAATGAGAATATGAAATATGTATTTATTTAGGTACAAATTTTAAAAAGAAAAAAGTTTTAAAAATATTTATTAATTTATTGTTTGGCTGCACTGGGTCCTCACTGTTGTGTTCAGGCTTGCTCTGTTTGCAGCGAGCGGGGGCTACACTCTAGCTGTAGTGGCTTCTCGTTGCAGAGTGCAGTCTCAGTAGTTGTAGTGCACGGGCTTAGTTGCTCTGAGGCATGTGTATCTTCCAGGACCAGGAATTGAACCCCAGTCCCCAGCACGGGCAGGCAGATTCCTATCCACTGTACCACCAGGAAAGTCCCAAATTATTTTTCAATATTAATTATATCTTGAGTTGTTTACAAAATAATAAACATTAAAGCAGGATGCATGCCAAATCATACAAAGTCAAAATCATTCGCCTGAGATTAAAAAGAAGGGCCCAACATTAAGAGGCAAATGAATATTCTTCCAAACGAAAACTAAGTCAAAAAGGAACTTAAAAATACAGTAACAATATTTGGGAAATAATTGATATGAAAACAGTGTTGCAAGATAGACCTCTGCTACGTCAGAACTCGGACTTGTAAGTTAATTTATGATTTTGTGTTTTATCATCAAAATTAAAAAAGAGAAAATAAGCACTATAGTTTTCATTTAAAAAATACCCCAAGGAGGGGAATGTGAGGGGTGGGCATACACCCCATAAAATCAACCTCTCTTTCAGCTCAGCCAAAGCTATCTTAGGGGTAATAGAATATGCAAATATAAATGGGATTCTTAGGTACATCCAATAACTAGTTTGGGAGGAAAAAAAATGTTTAAATTGTATTGGCAAGTCAGACAAAAGAATAAATTACCAGGAATAAAGATGTGTAAGAAAGCTTTTCCTATAGTGCATACTTACTTTTTTAAACTATAAAATATTAACATGTATAAAGGAAAATCCATTATTTTTTTCTCAGTAAAACATCTGCTGTAATTATCAATAACATAATCAGATAGCATTAAGTCTAATAACAATAGCTCCAGATTTTTGGTTAAAAGTAATTTAATCAACATGGCAAATGAGGGGTTTTCCAGGGATCCAGTACTTAGGACTAAACACTTTCACTACCAAAGACCCGGGCTCAGTCTCTGGTTGGGGAACTAAGATCCCACAAGTCACAAAACCAAACCAAAGAAAACAAAAGAGCAACTGAGCAGAATGACAAAGTGGTCAAAACATATTTCCAGTAACTTTAAATTTCACACACATGATGCCCTGTTTCACAGTTTCTTCATACATTCATACATCTTTTAAAATTTTTGCCTGTTTCAGGATTTTTTCAGATTATTTTTGCTTTTCTTCCTAAGTATTTACAGCTAATTGTACTACTCTGAGCTATTTAAAATAATGAAGTTTGAAAGTAACCTAAATATTCAAAACTAGGTTTGAATATGCCTGTGTAGCATAAATTTATGCAATCCTAAATTAAAATGTAGATTCAAAATTTTACATTTTGAGGGACTTCCTTGGTGGTCTAATGGCTAAGACTCCACACTTCCAATGCAGGAGACCCAGGGTCAATCCCTTGTTAGGATCTAGATTCTACATGCCACAACTAAGACTCAGCACAGCCAAGTAAATAAATTAATTAAAATAATTTTTTTAATTTACATTTTGAAATGAAAGACAAAATGCATCTATCTAATGTGTTTTCAAGGTAAAGAATTGGGTGTGTGTGTGTCTTTGCAGGAGCAGAAAAGGAATTAGGAAGATAGATGCTGTTGCCTTACCAGGCTTCCCAGGTGGCACAGTGGTCAAGAGCCTGCCAACGCAAGAGGTGCAGGTTTGATCTCTGGGTCTGGAAGATCCACTGGAGAAGGAAATGGCAACCAACTCCAGTATTCTTGCCTGGAGAATTCCATGGACAGAGGAGCCTGGCCGGCCGTAGTCCATGGGGTCGCAGAGTCTAACGTGACTGAGAGACGGAGCCCCTGGATAAATATGTAACTATATGGTGCTGTCCTGTTAGCTGTGTGCACATTGCTATACAGCATATCTCTAGAGTTTTTTCATCTTTCATGACTGGAATTCTGTTGAACAGAAACCTCTCATTGTCCCCTTACCCTCATCAACTCCTGTCACCCTACATTTTGCTTCTATGAATCTGACTGTTTTAGTGAATCCGAGTATTTGTCCTTTAGTGATTGGCTTATTTCACTCAACATGATGACCTCAAAATTCACGTGTTGTAGTATATGACAGAATTTCCTTGTTTTTTTTATAAGTCTTTATTGAATTTGTTACAATATTGCTTTCATGTTGTGGCATGTGGGATCTTAGCAACCTGACCAGGGATTGAAACTACATCCCCTGCACTGGAAGGTAAGTCTTAACAACCAGAACACCAGAGAAGTCTCCAGAATTTCCTTCTTTTTAAGACAATACTATTCCATTGTTTGGATATATATCATTTTCTTTATCCATTCATTCATCTGTGGACTTTTAGGTTTTTTCCTGTTTCTTCACTATTTGTGAATAATATTGCAATGAACATAGTGGCACAAATATCTCTATGAGATCCTGTTTTCAATTCTTTTGAATAAATCCCCAGATAAGATTTCTGAATCATATTGTAGTTCTACTTAAACTTTTTTGAGGGACATCCATGCCATTTTCCATAGTGATTCCACCATTTTACATTCCCACCAGTAGTGTACAAATATTCCAATTTCCTCACATCTTTACCAACACTTTTTTTTTTATAACGGCCATACTAACAAGTGTAAGGTGACATCTCATCGTAGTTTTGATGGCATTTCCTTGAAGATTAGTGATGCTGAACATACTTTTATCCATTCATAGACCATTTTTATGTATTCCCCGGAGAAATATCTATTTATTAAGTCCTTAACCCATTTTTAAGTTGGATTATTTGGGGTTTTGCTATTGACATGTAGGAGTTTTTCTTATATTTTTGATATCATTTCCTTTTCAGATATGTGGTTTGCAAATATGTTCTCTCAGTCCATAGGTTACTTTTCACTCTGTTGATTGTTTGCAACACAAAAGCTTTCTATTTTGACGTGCTCCCAATTGTCTGTTTTTGCTTTTGTTTTCTGTGCTTTTAGTGACATAGCCAAGAAATCATCGCCAAGACCAGTGTTAGAAAGTTTCCCCCCTAAGTTTTCTTCCAGCAATTTTATTTCATTTCAAGTCTTATGTTTAAGTCTTTAACTCGTTTTGGACTGATCTTTGTGGGTTTAAGGTAAGGGTCCAGTTTCCATTTTTTACATGTCCATATCCAGTCTTCTCATCATTTTTTGAATAGACTATCTTTTCCCCATTATGTACAATATGTCTTGGCACCTCTTGTCAGAGTTGATTTCAGTGTAAATACATGAGTTTATTTCTGGGTTCTCTACTCTATTCAACTGGTCTATATGCCTGTCTTTATGCCAATACCATGCTATTTCGATTATTGTATTAATAGCTTTATAATATGTTTTGAAATGAAATGTGGGGTCTCTAGCTTTGTTCTTCTTTATCAAGATTGTTTTTGGCAATTTAGAGTCCTTTATGATTCCATGTGAATTTAAAGATTTTTTTTCAATTTTATTAAATAAATTGAATTTGTTGAGTCTGAAAGGAATGACTTTTTAGGTCACCTTAAATGACAGAAATAAAATATAATTACAGCATATGCTATTTTGTGTCATTTTCTCACACCACCAAACCTGTGGCAAAAAATTTTAAATTAATTTCTATTGAAATATAAATGAAAATAAAATTATAAGCTATTTATAAGAGTACAACATGATGATTTGATATAGCCATTGACATTTTGATAGGGACTGAACTGAATCTGTAGCTTGCTTTGGGTAGTATGGACATTTTAACACTGTTCATTCTTCCAATTCATGAAGGCAGGATATATTTTGGTTTATTTATGTCTAACTTGTTTCAGCATTGTGTCTTAATTTATTTATTCATTCTATTTCAGTAGTTTTTTTTTTTCCAGATGCCCTGTTGTAATGAACATTTTGAGTAACATCTTTCTGCATGTATCTTTTCTTTAATTTTGGATTACTTTTTATGATAGATTAAAAAAATAAAGATGATTGTGTCAAAGGCTATAACTATATTTAAGATTTGATTAATGATGCCATATTGCTCGGAGAAGGCAATGGCACCCCACTCCACTATACTCTTGCCTGGAAAATCCCATCGACGGAGGAGCCTGGTAGGCTGCAGTCCATGGGGTTGCTAAGAGTCGGACACGACTGAGAGACTTCACTTTCATTTTTCACTTTCATGCATTGGAGAAGGAAATGGCAACCCACTCCAGTGTTCTTGCTTGGAGGATCCCAGGGATGGGGAGCCTGGTGGGTTGTCCTCTATGGGGTCGCACAGAGTCGCACACGACTAAAGCGACTTAGCAGCAGCAGCAGCAGCCATATTGCTTTCCCAAAAGTCTTTTTCAAACTACATTTGTATAGTTAAGTACATGTTCATCTGCCTATATTGTTTAGGCCATGGAGATCTGAGGAATTGTATGTTGTTGTTTTGGAGAAGGCAATGGCACCCACTCCAGTACTCTTGCCTGGAAAATCCCATGGGCGGAGGGGCCTGGTAGGCTGCAGTCCGTGGGGTCACTAGAGTCAGCCACGACTAAGCGACTTCACTTTCACTTTTCACTTTCATGCATTGGAGAAGGAAGTGGCAACCCACTCCAGTGTTCTTGCCTGGAGAATCCCAGGGACGGGGGAGCCTGGTGGCCTGCACTATAGGGTCGCACGGAGTCGGACGCGACTGAAGCGACTTAGCAGCAGCAGCAGCAGCATGTCGTTGTTTAGTCACCAAGTCACGTCCAATTCTTTGGCAACCCCATGGACTGTAACCTGCCAGGCTCCTCACTCCTTGGGATTTCCCAGGCAGAAATGCTGGAGTACGTTGCCGTTTCCTACTCCAGGGGATCTTCCCAACCTAGGGATAGACCCTGGGTCTCCTGCTTCTGCAGGCAGATTATTCACCATTTTGTCACCAGGGAAACCTCGACTGTATGTTAACTGCAGTAAAACCTAGTGTATCCTAAATATTGCTATGATTTACCAAGTTTTCTGATTACAGCACCACAATGATTAAAGTTTGGGAAACTTTTACATGGTTTTGAAACTATGGCATAAGATAAAATCTAAATGTGAATCAGAAGCTTTGTGTTGGAGAGCTAGCAGAAATTTTATAAAGATTTCAAATGTCTTTTGGGAATTCTGAAAGGGAAACTCAAGAGACTTTTTGTGAAGCAGATGAAATAAAATTGGTTATGTCAAACAATATCACTGAGTGTTAAATCTGCCAAGTAACTGGAAGGTAGGATTTACATGAAAAATATTCCTTTGAATCCCATTTGAAATTCTAGAGCCTGAAGTAAAGATGATTCTGATTATTATGGGGTAGGCAGTATAACTTAGTTGTTAATAATAGGCCCTTTACCAAAATTCTCAAATCCCAAAGGTTCTAAAAACCAAAAATATTGTTTTACATTTGCCCTAAACTAATTGGAGAAGGCAATGGCATCCCACTCCAGTTCTCTTGCCTAGAAAATCCCATGGACAGAGGAGCCTGGTGGGCTGCAGTCCATGGGGTCTCGAAGAGTCAGACACGACTGAGCGACTTCCCTTTTACTTTTCACTTTCATGCATGGAGAAGGAAATGGCAACCCACTCCAGTGTTCTTGCCTGGAGAATCCCAGGGACGGGGGAGCCTGGTGGGCTGCCGTCTGTGGGGTCACACAGAGTTGGACACGACTGAAGTGACTTAGCAGCAGCAGCAGCAGCAGCTAAACTAATTGGGTAACAAATTCAGACTTGAAGTGAAATCAAACTATTTAAAGTCCTTATTTGTTCCACTCCATGTGAAGTAATAAATTTAAATCAGATATATAGGGAGGTATCCAGACTCTGCTGAAAATGTTATACAAATTTTGGTGAAGGGTCTCATTTACTTTTCTAAAATCTGAGTGATTCTGAATTATAAAGTGTATCAAACCTCATGAATTTCTGGTAAAGTATTACAGACTTGTGATAGTTAGGATTTTTTTTTAAATATATATATCGTATGCCTCATGGCTCGGTGGTAAATAATCCGCCTGCCAATGCAGGAAAGGAAATTTCAATCCCTGGGTGGGAAAGATCCCCTGGAGAAGGGCCAGGGAAGCTTGGCAGGCAAAAGTCCACGGGGTGGCAAAAGAGTCAGACACAACTTAGTGACTATACGATAAACAACAACACTTTGTGCAGATTATACTAAGTGCTTTATCTTATCTTAAAAAACTTATGCTAAAGATATAGTGGTTATTTCCATTTTACAGATAAGAAAACAGACACAGAAAGGTGAAACAACTTACAAAGGGTAGAGCCTAAATTCATGTCATGGCCCCAGTCAGACAGCTGGACAAGCTCAGCTGGTTTTTCAATCAGAGTGCAAGGCTTACTTAGCACTAAAATTAGGCTAGTTTAATAACCACTCACTCTTAGTTTTCTCATTGTAGAATGAGAATAATATGACTGACTAGTCATATACCTGATTAGTACCTAGATTAAATAAAACGTGAATCACTTAAGACAGTGGCACATAATACCCACTCAATATACTCGATATCTGTGTGCTATTGCAGTATGGGTTGGTCACTTTAAACCAACCTGAACTATCAGTCACGATGGGGACAATACTTAGAAACAACTTAGAATTTGCATCAATAAAAGAGAAAATATCTATTTGGACCACCTAGGAAGACATCTTAAAAACATATAGTATATCCCTACAGTAGAAACTAACACAACATTGTCAAGCAACTGTAGGTTTAGTCACTAAATCACGTCCGACTCTTGTGACCCCATGGACTGTAGCCTGCCAGGCTCCTCTGTCTGGACTATGGTCTGACCTGTAGAACAGTATTTGACCCAAAGCGGGTAATCAATAAATATTTCCTGAAAGAACAGGGTTGTAAAGCTATAAAGAGGCAACCACATGCTTCAAACTGTGAAATGTTGAGATATTATATGATGGTAGATAATGAAAATGTTAATGGGTTTATTGCCTTCCTGTAAACAAACAGTTAAGTCCCCAGTCTATATTTCATTAGTGTTGTGCTGAAGATCCTCCCATACTTGTCTGGCAAGATGTCTGATAACGAAAAAAAGAACTGAGCTTTACTTTCTATTTCAATCCCTCAGGTGACAGACTAGCCAATGTAGGGGAAGAGGGGCACTTAGGTGAGCAGAAATCGGTCAAACAAGGCTGGATTTTAAAGCTGATTGGGAAAGCTCTGGTGTCTGACTAGGTTGTCCTTGAGAGATGAGTCAGGAGAATTTGATAGAAGAGTTGAAGTCATCTAGAAAACTCTAAGCTTTATGTTTATGCTATGTTGAAGGGAGACTGCTGAAAAGTAGTTAAGCACGTTTTTTGGATAAAAGGACCTTGAAAAACTTTGAACCTTTAGAGTTTAAGAAACCATAAGCTACTTAAGAAATAATTGATAATATATATGAATCATCTGATATTAGCATTAGTAACAAATAAGTAGTATACCAAAACTGTAACATTATTTGTTTCACTTAATTTTATTGTGCTAGAAATATCACTTGTAAATTGTGATTAATGATTTATAATAAAAATAGTATAGCTTTCCCTCCCTGAGAGCTATTTGCCCACCTCAGGCCGCATCGATTTCTTAATCATTATCAATAGATTTAGATCAAATAGATTTGAGAGCAAATAAATAGCCCATTTGGGGGGAAAAAAAGCAATAGTAGAACACCTGAAGTATGTCCTTCCAGTCCATGCCTGAAAAAGCTTCTACTTATATTTCAAGACCAGTATAGATCAACAAAATGAAAAAGTAACTTATAGAATGGGAGAAAATATTTGCAAACCAATATCTTATAAATGATTAATATCCAAAATATGTAAGGAACTCATACAACACAAAAAAACAAGAAAATATCTGATTTTAAAACAGGCAAAGGACATAAATATATATTTTTCCAAAGAAGACATACACATGGTCAGTGGTATAAGTAGAGATACTTAACATCATTAATCATCAGAAAAATGCAAACCAAAGCCACATTGAACTATCACCTCACACCTCTTAGAATGGCTATTATCAAAAAGACAAGTGACAATAAATGCAAGTGAAGGTGTGGAGAAAGGGGCACATTTGTGCATTGGTGGCAGAAATGTGAATTGGTGCAGCTACTATGGAAAACAGTATGGAGGGTCCTCAAAAACTTAAAAATAAAGCTACCATATGATCCAGTAATGCCCCATCTGTGTATTTACCTGAAAAAAAATGAAAACACTAAGTTGAAAAGATATATGCATCCCCACGTTTATTGTGGCTTCCCTGATAGCTCAGCTGGTAAAGAATCCATCTGCAATGCAGGAGACTCTGGTTCGATCCCTGGGTAGGGAAGATGCCCCTAGAGAAGGGATAGGCTACCTCCTCCAGTATTCTTGGTCTTCCCTTGTGGCTCAGCTGATAAAGAATCTGCCTGCAATGTGGGAGACCTGGGTTCGATCCCTGAGTTAGGAAGATTCCCTGGAGAAGGGAAAGGCTACCCAATCCAGTATTCTGGCCTGGAGAATTCCATGGACCCTAAGAGTCAGACATGGCTGAGAGACTTTCACTTCACTTCACTTCATGTTTACTGTAGTATTGCTTACTATAGGATGTATGGATAAAGAAAATTTATTATACATATTTCGTATATCATAAAAAAGAAAGAAATCATGCCACTTGCTACAACATAGATGGACCTAGAGGACATTATGGAATGTGAGATAAGACAACATATTGTATAATCTCACTTAAAGGTGGAATCTAAAAAAGAAACACCTCACAGAAACAGCAGATTGGGCATGGGGGATTGATGAGAGAAAGGAAAGAGTGAAGACAGAGTACAAATTTCCAGTTATATTGACAAGATGAATAAATTCTGAGGATCTAATGTACAGCTTGGTGAGTATAGTGAAGAATACTGTATTGTATACAGTTGCTGAACATGAAACCTACATCACACAAGGAAAAATGGTAACTATGTAAGGTGGTAGATCTGAGCTACCAGAGAAGCCCAAGAATACTGAAGTGGGTAGTTTATTCATTCTCCAGGGGGATCTTCCCAACCCAGGAACTGAACAGAGGTCTCCTGCATTGCGAGCAGATTCTTTACCAGCTGAGCTACCAGGTAAGCCTGTTCTTAAGGATCAGTTCAGTTCAGTCGCTCAGTCATGTCTGACTCCTTGTGACCCCACGGACTGCAGCACGCAGGAACTACATTTTATTTGCTTTTTATTCCCTGCCTAGCGTCGTGCTTCAAACAGTAGTCATTTAAGAAATGACTGAGGTAATTACTGAATTAACTCACATGTATTTCTCAGAATTGAAAAATTGAAGTAAGTTTTGGATAACTAGCACATTTGGAAAAATCACAGATATTCATGATCATGAAGTGCTGAATGTGCTAAGACCTTTTTATTAAGATTACAGGAGATTTACCTAACAGAGCTGATAATTGACTTTATCATCAGCCAACTGCTGGCACTAACACAGCTCTTAAAATTATGAAAAGCATCTAAGTTTTGTTGGCGTTTTAAAGATCACTTTGTTTACTTCAGGCTCTGATGAACTTTTAAGTCAATGAACAGCTCTAAGAGATCTTAGTTTTCCAGTAACATGAGAGTGAGCTGGATGGTGGAATATGACCTAAGGTTTGCAATTCTACACTAGTGTTTAACTTCTTCAAGTAACTCATTAACTATTTGAATTGCAAATAGAAAGGGCACGATGATGCTGAAAGAACTAAGCAGACTGATAAACATTTCTGGAAATGGGAAATCCTTTACATTTTTGCAGTGTTCTAGGGCTATACAGCTTGTGAGTTGTCTTTCATTCACTGAGACATTCCCTCAAATTTTTTATTGTATGTGTAACTATCCCAACTTCAAACGTGGTGCAGTTAGGGTTGTGAACACTTCCTTTGAACTTTGTTTTGTGACTTATTTCTCATAACAAGGAAATTCCAATTTGCACATACTCAAATATGTGCAGAGAGATAATTCTTCAGAGAAATATACATGGTGACACAGTGATGATTTAAAAAAAATCCTATTTTTTTAAAAGCTAATTTAATATTGTTTTGTGCAGATTCTTATACATGGTTGTATATCTTTTAGATTCTAACTAAAAGTGACATTGGTTTTAATGTGGCTATTATCTCAGTTTTACAAGTCTGGCTACAGGTACCTTTATATCTGTTGACTTTGGTAACATGTATAATGGAAATATAAAATTTCCTAAAATAAAGGAGAAATATTTTCAGAAGTAGTACTAAGTGAAAACTAAGCTAAGCAACAATTAAGGCATTTATGCCTGTCTTGCTCATCATTTGTTTTCCTGGCAAAAAAAAAAATCCCTTACAGAAACCTAATTATTATTTTATATTTTAAGAGTACTTAAAGTCTGGGTGTTAGTCACTAGGTCATGTCCAACTCTGCAACCCCATGGACTGTAGCCTTCCAGGCTCCTCTAGGAAAGGATGGATCCATGGGATCCTCTAGGAAAGAATACTAGAGTGGGTTGCCATTTCCTTCTCTACGGGATCTTCCCAATCCAAGGATTGAACCTGGGTCTCCAGTACTACAGCCAAGTTGTTTACCATCTGAGCCATCAGAAAAGCCCAACTTAGATGCAATTAAAGCATTTTCTTTCTTTTTGGTATATGACTGTTTTTCACACAAAGATGGGTGTCTTGAGCAAGGAAAATGTTAGTTCCACTGAACTGAGTACAAATCAAACTTTTATAGGATTGTTGCTAATTCATAATGCCATCAAAATAAAGACAAAAGAATAATAGTCTTTCTTGTATATTTAGCTCATTTGTTTTTTTTATTTTAAATTTCTTTAATTTTTAATCAAAGGGTAACTGCTTTACAGAATTGTGTTGGTTTCTGCCACTCAAATAACACTTTTTTAATTGGTATGAATAAACATGAACAGAAAATCTAGGCTGATTATATCTGTGCTTCCTGGGAACTAATGTAATACGGTGGTTACTAATATAGAACTAACATTCATTGGCCATTACTCTACACGAGCCAGGGGTCTGCACATGTTGTGAATATCATTAACCTTCACAAACACTATGAAAGAGAACCATGATGAGACATGCGCTCTTAGGGGAACAGATGCAGGACAAGAAAGGGAATAAAGTTTTGAACAGAGAGGTTAGTCATAAACTTAGCAAGAGAGCTGTTTTAGGGGGACTCGAAGCAATGAGTACAAATATATTCACCCCAGTGGTTTTTAAATAGTAGAAAAATAAAAATAATATAAATCCAATTACAAAAGAATGACACATTAACCACGGTATTTTCACTGGACAGAGCCTTATGCTATCATCAAAAATTTGTTTCAAATAATGTGTACTAGTATAGACATTCCATTTATCAACAAAAGAGAACAATTTTGATAAATGGAAACACTCTCAAAGAAATATTGTTCAGATATTTTTTAAGGAATTCTTTCTTAAAAAATTTATTTGGCTGCACTGGGTCTTAGTTTTGGCAAGCAGGATCATCAATCTTCATTACAGCAGGCAGGATTTTTTTGTGGCATGTGGAATCTAAAGCCCTTACTGGGGATTGAATCCAGGGGCCTTGCACTGGAAGTGTGCAGTCTTAGCTACTGGACTGCCAGGCAAGTCCCATTAAGGAATTCTAATAATTTCCAAGGCTCTCTTATACAGTCAGTAAAAACAACTGGGAGCTGACTGTAGCTCATATAATAAACTCTTTATTGCAAAATTCAAACTTAAATTGAAGAAAGTAGGGAAAACTACTAGACCATTCAGGTATAACCTGAATCAAATCCCTTATGATTATACAGTGGAAGTGACAAATAGATTCAAGGGATTATATCTGATAGACAAAGTGCCTGAAAAACCATGGATGGGGTTTTGTGAATTGTACAGGAGGCGGTGATCAAGACCATCCCCAAGAAAAAGAAATGCAAAAAGGCAAAATGGTTGTCTGAGGAGACCTTAAAATAGCTGAGAAAAGAAGAGAAGCTAAAGGCAAAGGAGAAAAGGAAAGATATACCCATCTGAATGCAGAACCCCAAAGAATAGCAAGGAGAGATAAGAAAGTCTTCCTCAGTGATCAATGCAAATAAATAGAGAAAAACAATAGAAAGGGAAAGACTAGAGATCTCTTCAAGAAAATGAGATACCAAGGGAACATTTCCTGCAAAGATGGGCACAATAAAGGACAAAAACAGTACAGACTTAACAGAAGCAGAAGATATTAAGAAGAGGTGGCAAGAATACACGGAAGAACTGTACAAAAAAGAGCTTCACAACCCAGATAATCACAATGGTGTGATCACTCTCCTAGAGCCAGACATCCCGGAGTGCAAAGTCAAATGGGCTTTAGGAAACATCTAATGTAGGTGATGGAATTCCAGTTGAGCTATATCAAATCCTAAAAGATGATGCTGTGAAAGTGCTGCACTCAATATGCCAGCAAATTTGGAAAACTCAGCAGTGGCCACAGGACTGGAAAGGGTAGGTTTTTATTTCAATCCCAAAGAAAGGCAATGCCAAAAAATCTTCAAAATACTGAACAATTGCACTCATCTCACATGCTAGCTAAGTAATGCTCAAAATTCTCCAAGCAAGGCTTCAACAGTACTTGAACTGAGAACTTTCAGATATTCAATCTGGATTTAGAAAAGGTAGAGAAATCAGAGATCAAATTGCCAACATCTGTTGGATCATCGAAAAAGCAGGAGTTTGAGAAAAACATCTACTTCTTTACTGACTACACTAAAGCCTTTAACTGTGTAGATCATAATAAACTGTGGAAAATTCTGAAAGAGATGGGACTACCAGACCACCTGACTTCCTCCTGAGAAATCTGTATGCAGGTCAAGAAGCAACACTTAGAACTGGACATGGGACAACAGACTAATTCCAAATAAGGTAAGGAGTACATCAAGGCTGTATATTGTCACCCTGTTTATTTAACTTATATGCAGAGTACATCATGAGAAACGCTGGGCTGGAAGAAGCACAAGCTGGAATCAAGATTGCCGGGAGAACTATCAATAACCTCAGATATGCAGATGACACCACCCTTATGACAGAAAGCAGAGAATTAAAGGGCCTCTTGATGAAAGTGAAAGAGGACAGTGAAAAAGTTGGCTTCAAACTCAACATTCAGAAAACTAAGAGTATGGCATCTGATCCCATTACTTCATGGCAAATAGATGGGGAAACAATGGAACCAGTGACAGACTTTATTTTCTTGGGCTCCAAAATCACTGCAGATGGTGACTGCAGCCATGAAATTAAAAGACACTTGCTCTGGAAGGAAAGTTATGACCAACCTAGACAGCATATTCCAAAGCAGAGACATTACTTTGCCAACAAAGGTCCATCTAGTCAAAGCTATGGTTTTTCCAGTAGTCATGTATGGATGTGAGAGATGGACCATAATGAAAGCTGAGCACCGAAGAACTGATTCTTTTGAACTGTGGTGTTGGAGAAGACTCTTGAGAGTCCTGTAGACGGCAAGGAGATCAAACCAGTCAATCCTAAAGGAAATCAATCCTGATTATTCATTGGAAGGATTGATGCTGAAGCTGAAGCTCCAATTTTTGGCTACCTGATGTGAAGAACTGACTTATTAGAAAAGACCTTGATGTTGGGAAAGATTGAAGGCAGGAGGAGAAAGGGACAACAGAGAATGAGATGGTTGGATGGCATCACTGACTCGATAGACATGAGTTTGAGCAAGCTCTGAGAGTTGGTGATGAACAGGGAAGCCTGGCATGCTGCAGTCCATGAGGTCCCAAAGAATCAGGCATGACTGAGTGACTGGGCTTAACTGAACTTGGCTCTCCTCTAAAGCTGTTAACACTCCAGTAACACTTCCTACGTCTCTTTTTTCTCTCCAATTTTCTGTAAACTCTTAATATTACTCTGGAGCCTCTTAGTTACAAGGGGTTTCCCGAGTAGCTCAGTGGTAAGGAATTTGCCTGCCAATGCAGGAGACACAAGAGATAGGGGTTCAATCCCTGGAAGGAGATGATCCCCTAGAGTAGCAAATCAGTACTCATGTGGAAAATTTCATGCACAGAGGAGCCTGGCAGGAGCCTCTTTGTTATAAGCCACACTCCAATATTTTCTCAACTCTTTCCCCTTTCTGTCCACCCCTCTTCATTACTTATTTTTAAATTAATAAATTTTACAGTCTATTAATTTTTCTCTTCTTCCCACTGCTTCCTAATTTGGAACCATGCATCTCAAAAGTCCCTCAACCCGTCCTGGCAGAGGGACCTTTTCTCTGGAGGAAAAGATGGGATGCTGGAATAAAACAAAACAGAAAGTCAGCATTATCTCTTTCAGCATCATTTCCACATTAAGAATTTTTTATCCTGCTCAGTTATGAAGAGGCTAACAGAATTTAAGATACCAAATATTGAAACTTGCTATCAAGTTCCAAATATTTAAACTTGGTATTCAAGTATGATTATCAAACTGGCTTGTTTTTTTCGGTTTAATTTTAAGTGTGACAACTTGTAAATACTCCCACCAGAAATTCATCATATAAACCTTTATCAACATTCGATATTTTACTTCTTTGTGTGTTTTTTCATGTAAACCTAGGAAAATTTATCTTAAAATACTGATAAATACACAGTAACAACAATAGTAACTCCAACAGAAGAGCTAAAATATAAAGCACTGGAAAGCTCTCTCAGTCAGAAGGGCAAGGGTTTTGGGGTACAAAATAAAAACTTTTATTGGAATTATGTCCTAGGATCCTGCCAACCCCTTGCTGAGCCACATATATGATTTACATATAAACTTTGTTTACCCTGAGAGGTCAGAGCCCTCAGAAGTAGCCAGTTGTTAACAGGGAATATGTCAAGAGGAAGTAAAGTAGAAGTGAGGGCTTAAAAATACCTTAAATTGCTTCCTTGTTTTTGATTTTTTTTTAAATTTCCATTTCTAAACATAATTGATATTACTAGAGCCCTGCTGCTCTCTTTGATTAAATGAGAAAAGATTAATTGCTGTACTTTGCAGCTCAGTAGATACTTCCTGTAATATCCTGTTTTCTGTTAACTACTTAATCAATAATTCAATTAAAACTCAGAAGACTTATAAGTAGATGGGATGAAGTTTCATGAGGTCTTGGATTTACTTTAAAATACTTTAGTAATAAGAGAAAAAAGGAAGGTAGATGCAGCTAGTATGGCTAATACTGATAAGCTTTTAAATCTCTGAGCTGCATGGATTGTGCTGTGCTGTGCTAAGGTGCTTCAGTTGTGTCCTGCTCTCTGAGACCCCATGGACTGTAGCCCGCCAGGCTCCTCTGTCCATGGGATTCTCCAGCAAGAATACTAGAGTGGGTTGTTGTGCCCTCCTCTAGGGGATCTTCCCGACTCGGGGATTGAACCCACGTCTCTTAGGTCTTCTGCATTGGCAGGTGGATATTCTTTACCACTTGCACCACCTACTTTAAAATATTTTAGTAATAAAAAGAAAGAAAAAGAGGGTAGATGAAGCCAGTATGGCTAATACTAATAAACTTTTATATCTCTGAGTTGCGCGTATTAGGGTTCATTATACTACTAGTCTCTCCACCTTTGTGAGCGTTTGCAATTTTTCATAATAAGATTAAAATCAGTAGTTACATTGAAGGTAATTTCTAGCTCTTAGCTTTAAAGAATAAAGTTTCACATTCCACCAATGAAGTTTTTTGGTTACATCTTGATATGTGCAGAATAGTATTAAAAATTTCTGATAAAAAAGTGTTCTAAATATCCAAGGATGACGGAAATATATGTAAACAATAAATATCAGATTTAAGATGTTTTGAGATTAAAAGTAACACCAACTCGCATTTCTTGTCTCAAGTAGAAAATCCAATTGCTTCTTCAACCAAGATTCTTCTCCAGCTCTCTGCCACCTCCCACATCACTTCTCTCCTTGCCCTTGTACTTCTGGAAATTAAGCTTTCAATTATTTTTTTTAGCAACATTCCTCTACTTTCTTTGGAAAATCACCTTTGTATAAAATAGTGCTGTTTATATTTTAAAATTAAAAATAACTTAGAGTCAGTTTTAGCAGATGAAGCAGGATTGATTTCCCACTGCAATCTCCATTTTTGCCTTGAAATTTCACCAAGCATCTGGCTTCACAAAGCTGTGTTTCTGAATTCCTCTGAATTACTATTATATTTTCTATTCATGTTCGGGCTCTTCTCTATTATTACATGTACGTATATGAACTAAAATGGAACTCATTTAAGAGCAGTGACTCTTTTCTAGATCTCTCTGGACTCTCAAGGGGCTGAATGTGATGTTTTATTTGTAGGCTGAACATTGAACTAAAACTCTGCTTTGGTCAGAGCACATGCATCTTTCCCTTACCTCTGTTTGGTTCCTTTCAGCTTAGTAACCGTCATGGACAATTGAATGTGAATCTTGGGGCTGTTACTGGTTTACCTAGCAACCGGGAGGGTTCCCAAGGATACAAACCCTGAAGACAGATCCTTTTGATATGGTAATGAATGAAACAAAGAAGGGAGTCCTAAAACAGTGTAGTTCCATACAAACTGAAATCATATGTCAATATTAGAATTACTGTATAATTAACTGTGGCTTTATGGTCACAGAAGGAGCCATTATTGCCCTTTCTATAATCAAGCATTTTATTTCAGTCACATCAAACAAATAGGTCTAACTTTTTAAAAATGAAATGAGGACATATAGAAGAGTAGTAAGAACAATATTACAGATAGCCATATTCATATAAGTGAGATTTAGCAAATATTAGCATTCATTTTTCCTGTGAAATAAAAAATTATTGAGTAGAATCCCTCTTACCTCTTTTCTTTTTTCTTTTCTCTTTCCCCAGAAGAACAGCTATCCTGAAGTTGATATGTATATTCTTTTAGCATATGTATTGTTTATATTCATTATATACTATGTAGTATTATTCTGTATGTTTACAAATGTTACATTATATGCGAGCTTCCCTGGTGGCTCAGCTGGCAAAGAACCTCTCTGCCAATGCAGGAGATGCAAGAGATGGGGGTTCAATCACTGAGTCAGAAAGATCCCCCTGCCTAGAAAATTCCAAGGACAGAGAAGTCTGGTGGGCTGCAGTCCCTGGGGTCACAAAGAGTCAGACAGGGCTTAGCATTCACATATCCCCTTGCAAACTGCTTTTATAAAGTTAATTTTTATTAGACTATAGTTGATTTACAACATCAGCATTAGTTTCTGCTGTAGAGCAAAGTGAATCTGTTATGCATATATATATTGAATTGGCTAAAAAATTCCTTCAGGTTTTTTTCTTAACATCATAAAGAAAAATCCAAATGAACTTTCTGACTGCCCCAATGTATCCACCCTTTTTCATATTCTATTCCAATATAAGTCGTTACAGAATATTGGTAGAATTGGTAGAATTCCCTAGATTTTTATTACTTATCCATCATATATGTAGTAGTGTGTATATGTCAATCCCATGTTCCAATTTATCTCACCTCACACCTCTTGGTAATCATAAGTTTGTTCTCTACATCCGTGACTCTATTTCTGTTTTGTAAATAGGTTCATTAGTATGATTCTTTTTCAATTCTACATATAAGCGATATCATATAATATTGGTTCTTCTCTGTCTGACTTAATTCATTAAGCATGACAATCTCTAGGCCCACCATGTTGCTGCAAACGGCAAACTGCTTTTTCATTAAAAATTATTCACAGATGTCTCCTGCAATCTGGAAGTTCATGTAGCATTCCTATGGTATTTTCCTAAGCCAAAGTTGTGGAGAGCAAAGAAACAATTTCCTTTAGGGCTGCTGCGGCTGCTGCTGCTAAGTTACTTCAGTCGTTTCCGACTCTGTGCGACCCCATAGACCGCAGCCCACCAGGCTCCGCCATCCTTGGGATTCTCCAGGCAAGAACACTGGAGTGGGTTGCCATTTTCTTCTCCAATTCATGAAAGTGAAAAGTGAAAGAGAAATCATTCAGTCATGTCCAACTCTAGCAAACCCATGGACTACAGCCTACCAGCCTCATCTGTCCATGGGATTTTCCAGGCAAGAGTACTGGAGTGCGGTGCCATTTCCTTCTCCATCCTTTAGGGCACATCCTGCTAAAAGGATTCACAAAATAAGTCGAGATAAAGCACAGGTGCTTGGAATTCAAAGCTATGGTGGCTTGAGTGTAAATCCCAGGAAAGGAGCTTGGTGTTACCCCTCTCACTCTCTGGCACACACGACCTCTATAATCATGGGCTGCAAACCAAATGTGGTCATTGTCAACTTTAGCCCACCAGGTGGCCATGGGAATTTCCAAGCAAGGATACTGGAGTGGGTTGTCATTTCCTCCTCCAGGGGATCTTCCCAACCCAGGAATTGAACTTGCCATCTCTTGTTTCTCCAGGTGGTTCTTTACCACTGAGCTATCAGGGAATTCTGCAAAAAACAAATGCTGAAGACTATTTTACTTTTTGCCATTTTCCTAAGCACAAAAGCTCTCAGATTTGCTAACCAGATTTCATTTGCTTAGCAAAAACACACACTAGTGTAGGTTTTTGGTAGAAAGGGAAGTGACATAAAGCAAAGTTTTGGAAAGTGAGGGATACTTGTATTTAAGATTGTTCCATGCAGATACATGTAATGAATTCATTTTATTTGCTGCATAGGATTCCAGAGTGAATAACATATGATTTGTTTACATACATATTTTCTTATGGAAAAGCATTAAAATTATAATCTCCAATTTGAGGGGAAATTAGACCAAAAAAAATCACGGTGAAAAACTTTTACATGTTGACATATGTGAGAATCTCTTTAGCATAAACATTTGAACATGAAAAAAATATTAATATGATAAATTGTTACAGATTTTCTGCCTTTGGACCATGCTTATATTCATGGAATAAACCTTATTTGGTCATAACTTTTTTCAGTTACTAGATTCGAAGCACATTTTATATACGATCTTTGGCTCTATGTTCACAATTGAGGTTTGTCTATGATGTTATTTTTTATAGAACACAATTAATTTTAGTACCAAGCTTGCTGTGTTGTGCTTAGTAGCTCAGTCGTGTCCAACTCATTGTGACTCCATGAACTGTAGCCTGCCAGGCTCCTCTGTCCATGGGATTCTCCAGGCAAGAATACTGGAGTGGTTGCCATACCCGCCTTCAGGTGATCTTCCCAACTCAAGGATCAAACCCAGGTCTCCTGCATTACAGGTGGATTCTTTATTGTTTGAGCCACCAGGGAAGCCCAAGAATACTGAAGTAGGAACCTATCCTTTCTCCAGGGGATCTTCCCTTCCCAGGAATAGAACCCGGGTCTCCTGCATTGCAGACAGATTCTTTATCAGCTGAGCTACAAGGGAAGCCCAAATATATATATATATATATATATATATAAAATCATTTTGTTGTATACCTAAAACTACAGAATATTATAATTCAATATTGTAATTCAGTTTTTTGTACTTTCAATTTTATAGTAGAACATTCAAACACAGGCCTTAAGAGGCTTCTTCTTTTGGAGATCCAGCGGCAGTATAAATAAACTTGGACTAGACTATTGAATAGGGCTTCCCTGGTGACTCAGATAGTAAAGAATCTGCCTGCAATGCAGGATATCCCAGTTCAATCCTTGGGTCAGGAGACTTTTGAATAGTGGAAAGACCATAGACGTCCAAAGAAAAAACTCTGGCTTCCAGTGCTCCCTGCTAAGGCCTTAGACTTAGGAAGGAAATGATCGTGGATATTTTCATGCATTAGCTCTTAGATGCATGAACAACTTCAGACAGCACCATATCAGACAGAGATAAGTCATGCCCCTGACCCCTGCTCAAACTGAAGAATTATGAACAAATAAATGATTATTTTTCAGATCACTTCAGTTCACTTGCTCAGTCGTGTCTGACTCTTTGTGACCTCATGAATTGCAGCACACCAGGCCTCCCTGTCCATCACCAACTCCCAGAGTTCACCCAGACTCACTTCCATTGTGTCGGTGATACCATCCAGCCATCTCATCCTCTGTCGTCCCCTTCTCCTCCTGCCCCCAATCCCTCCCAGCATAAGAGTCTTTTCCAATGAGTCAACTCTTCCCATGAGGTGGCCAGAGTATTGGAGTTTCAGCTTCAGCATCAGTCCTTCCAAAGAACACCCAGGACCGATCTCATTTAGAATGGACTGGTTGGATCTCTTTGCAGTCCAAGGGACTCTCAAGAGTCTTCTTCAACACCACAGTTCAAAAGCATCAATTCTTCTGTGCTCAGCTTTCTTCACAGTCCAACTTTCACATCCATACATGACCACTGGAAAAATCATAGCCTTGACCAGACGGACCATTGTTGGCAAAGTAATGTCTCTGTTTTTTAATATGCTATCTAGGTTGGTCATGACTTTCCTTCCAAGGAGCAAGCGTCTTTTAATTACATGGCTGTAATCACCATCTGCAGTGATTTTGGAGGCCCCCCCCAAAATAAAGTCTGACACTGTTTCTACTGTTTCCCCATCTATTTCCCATGAAGTGATGGGACCAGAAGCCATGATCTTCGGTTTCTGAATGTTGAGCTTTAAGCCAACTTTTGCACTCTCCTCTTTCACTTTAATCAAGAGGCTTTTTAGTTCCTCTTCACTTTCTGCCATAAGGGTGGTGTCACCTGCATATCTGAGGTTATTGATATTTCTCCTGACAATCTTGATTCCAGCTTGTGCTTCTTCCAGCTCAGTGTTTTTCATGATGTACTCTGCATAGAAGTTAAATAAGCAGGATGACAATATACAGCCTTGACATACTCCTTTTCCTATTTGGAACCAGTCTGTTGTTCCATGTCCAGTTCTAACTTTGCTTCCCGACCTGCATACAGGTTTCTCAAGAGGCAGGTCAGGTGGTCTCGTATTCCCATCTCTTTCAGAAGTCAAGAAACACCTGGAGTAACAGGCAAATTTGGCCTTGGAGTAAGGAATGAAACAGGGCAAAGGCTAATAGAATTTTGCGAAGAGAACGCACTGGTCATAGCAAACACCCTCTTCCAACAACACAAGAGAAGACTCTACACATGGACATCACCAGATGGTCAACACCAAAATCACATTGCTTATATTCTTTGCAGCCAAAGATGGAGAAGCTCTATACAGTCAGCAAAAACAAGATCGGGAGCTGACTATGGCTCAGATCATGAACTCCTTATTGCCAAATTCAGACTTAAATTGAAGAAAGTGGGGAAAACAACTAGACCATTCAGGTATGACCTAAATCAAATCCCTTATGATTATACAGTGGAAGTGAGAAATAGATTTAAGGTACTAGATCTGACAGAGTGCCTGATGAACTATGGATGGAGGTTTGTAACACTGTACAGGAGACAGGGATCAAGACCATCCCCATGGAAAAGAAATGCAAAAAAGCCAAATGGCTGTCTGGGAAGGCCTTACAAATAGCTGTGAAAAGAAGAGAAATGAAAAGTAAAGGAGAAAAGGAAAGATATAAGCATCTGAATGTAGAGTTCCAAAGAATAACAAGCAGAGAGAAGAAAGCCTTCTTCAGCGATCAATGCAAAGAAATAGAGGAAAACAACAGAATGGAAAAGACTAGAGATCTCTTCAAGAAGATTAGAGATATCAAGGGAACATTTCATGCAAAGATAGGCTTGATAAAGGACAGAAATGGTATGGACCTAACAGAAGCAGAAGATATTAAGAAGAGGTGGGAAGGATACACAGAAGAACTGTACAAAAAAGATCTTCATGACCCAGATAATCACGATGGTGTGATCACTCACCTAGAGCCAGACATCCTGGAATGTGAAGTCAAGTGGGCCTTAGAAAGCATCACTATGAACAAAGCTAGTGGAGGTGATGGAATTCCAGTTCAGTTCAGTACAGTTCAGTTGCTCAGTCGTATCCAACTCTTTGCGACCCCATGAATCGCAGCATGCCAGGCCTCCCTGTCCATCACCAACTCCTGGAGTTCACTCAGACTCGCGTCCATCGAGTCCGTGATGCCATCCATACATCTCATCCTCTGTCGTCCCCTTCTCCTCCTGCCCCCAATCCCTCCCAGCATCAAAGTCTTTTCCAATGAGTCAACTCTTCACATGAGGTAGCCAAAGTACTGGAGTTTCAGCTTTAGCATCATTCCTTCCAAAGAAATCCCAGGATTGATCTCCTTCAGAATGGACTGATTGGCAGTTGAGCTATTTCAAATCTTGAGAGATGATTCTGTGAAAGTGCTGACCTCAATAGGCCAGCAAATTTGGAAAACTCAGCAGCAGCCACAGGACTGGAAAAGGACAGTTTTCATTTCAATCCCAAAGAAAGGCAATGCCAAACAATGTTCAAACTACCACACAATTTCACTGATCTCACACTCCGGTAAAGTAATACTCAAAATTCTCCAAGCCAGGCTTCAGCAATATGTGAACCATGAACTTCCAGATGTTCAAGCTGGTTTTAGGAAAGGCAGAGGAACCAGAGATCAACCTGCCAACATCCGCTGGATCATTGAAAAAGCAAGAGAGTTCCGGAAAAACATCTACCTTTGCTTTATTGACTATGCCAAAGCCTTTGACTGTGTGGATCACAATAAACTGTGGAAAATTTTGATTGTTTTTAAAAGCCACTAAATTATTGGGCTGGTTTGTTACACAACAATAAATAACTAAAACAAGGTGCTTGAGACCATTTTGGGGAGGATGGTGGAACACATTTATGGAAACAGATAATTAGGGATTTAAATATGTTGAATTTGAGATCAGAGTGGGTAACACATATTGAAATGTTCTGCTGTCAAATATATAACACCTGAAAGAAGAGTAATAATATTATCTGGTGGCTCAGATGGTAAAGTATCTGTCTGCAATGCAGGAGTTCAGTTCATTTCAGTTCAGTCTCAGTCGTGTCCGACTCCCGGCGACCTCATGGACTACAGCACACCAGGCCTCCTATCCATCACCAACTCCCAAAGTTTATTCAAACTCATGTCCATTGAGTCAGTGATGCCATCCAACCATCTCATCCTCTGTCGTCCCCTTCTCCTCTCACCTTTAATCTTTCTCACCATCAGGGTCTTGTCAAATGAGTCAGTTCTTCACATTAGGTAGCCAAAGTGTTGGAGTTTCAGCTTCAGCATCAGTCCTTCCAATGAATATTCAGGACTGATTTCCTTTAGGGTGGACTGGTTTGATCTCGTTGTAGTCCAAGAGACTTTCAAGAGTCTTCTACAACACCACAGTTCAAAACCATCAATTCTTCTGCATTCAGCTTTCTTTATAGTCCAACTCTCACATCCATACATGACTACTGGAAAAATCAGGACACCTGGGTTCAATCCCTGGGTTGGGAAGATCCCCTGGAAGAGGGCATGGCAACCCAACTCCATTATTCTTGCCTGGAGAATCCCCATGGACTGGCGAGCTACAGTCCATGGAGTGGCAAAGAGTAGGGCATGACTGAGTGACTAAGCACACACAAAGAAGAGTACAGAGAAGGAAGTGGCAACCTAGTCCAGTAGCCTTGCCTGAAAAATCTCATGGAATGAGGAGCTTGGCAGGCTACAGTCCATGAGGCTGCCGAATAGCCGGACATGACTTAGCAACTAAACAACAAAAGAAGAATAAAACAGGAGTATGTATTTATAAAACAATTTAAGCACTGATTGGTTGAGCAAGTATTTACTAATAATCTATCATGTTTCAGGTATTGTGCTAGGGGTTGAAAGACAATGTAAATGTTTCAAAATGTCTTAGGTTAACTTAGCCAGTTAACAATTTTCAGAATATTTTTGTATGTACTGGTAGCTTCTAGCAAAGATAGACTGGGCTATTTCTCTAGTCCCCTCTACCCCCATTCCCAACAGCCTTGATATCCATAGTATCTTGCAATAAAGATAAGCCATAGGCCAATTCTGATAGGTGTACTAAGGTTTATTAGAATATCACTTATACATATATATATATATATATATATATATATANAAATGCCTCTTAAAAGTAATTGTTAAATTTTTTCAGATTTTAAATTAATAATTTGGTTGATAAGTGAAGTTAAAAGCTTAAGAAGAAATGAGCTTTTTAACTTATAACTTTAATAAATCAAACATTAATTTTAATAACCTCAAAAGTAATCTTTTCCCAAGTCATTGTCAAGGACACCTAAATATTCTCACTTAAATAATGTACATTAAGGGTTCATCAATGTTAGGTGCAGCTTTTGTTGAAAAGGAATAAATGCTACCATGTGTGCGTGTGTTCTCCTGCTTTGTTTCTCTGTTTGTTTAATAGCTAAAATTTACATTTCTAAAATTTAACTTGAGTGTTAAAATATTTCAAATAGTAAACTGCTAAGAAAGACAGTTCTTTTCTTTTCTTTCTTTCTTTTTTTTTTTTGAGTACTGCTCTATAAGGAGCAGCTTTGTTCAAAAATGGCCCAGAGAACTTACTGCAGGTTTCGCAGACAATAAGCAGCTGTCTCTCAGGGGGAGGGGCTGCCTTTGAACTCAGCTATCCACCAGCTGGTGGCTTCTTCTACCTACCAGGAGGATTACAATTTTTCACGGATTGAAAAAGCTCCAGAAAGAGTTGAATCTTGGATTTGTGGAGCTTAAAATTTATAGTCTCTGTTTGCTAAACTTTCAGTTTTGTTTCCCCAATAAATCTTATTCCTTAAGCATATCTTGTGACACTGCAGAATTCACTTTGACCCTCTTCCTAAGTTCTGCTGTTTGTATGCTGATTCAGTGCTATTACTTTACATCTCTTTCACATGCAGCAATAGAAGAAATTAATTAGAAATTTTATCCTGCTCAAATACAAAAGAAGTGTAAGATATACCCCTGCAGTCACAATTACGTGCAAGTGGAATGGAAGAAAGCTTAGAAAGACACTTGTAATAATTAAATTAGAAATGGTCATTCCTTTGAGCAAATTGAGACAGATGTGGAAAATATTTTAGGAATAAAAATGGATATTGCTGTAAATTATGTGTTGTTGCACCATATAACCCATTTTCATCAATGCAGATAATTTGCCTTTGTAGTAAATCCAAGATCTTCAAGAGCAGATCTATTTTGAGCTGGAAAGAAACAACCTAAGTATATCAACTTCAGTGTCTACAAATGCTCCCAAGTGATGAATTATTTTGGTCCTGGCTCTGCCTTTTTTCTGCAATGTGACTTCATTCAAGATCATATATAAAGCAGAGAACATACAGCTTACTCTGCCAATGTGATAGTTATGTTGTTCTTTAGCTAAGTGGATGTGAAAGGATCTTGAATATTCAGAAAAGAGGTGCTACCACACCCAGCACTTAGCCACTGCTCCATATTCCTGAGCACACAGCGTCCCGGTGCTTAGAAGACACAATTTTCCCCTCTTCGTGTTCTGAACAGGTGTGTCCCTTTAAGTCCATGTTCAATAGCTATCACCTACTAGTGCTTTCATGGAAGTGTTCAACCTCATCTGAAGTCTTCTTTAGTCTTAAAGCTTTTACTGATCATAGAATTATTTGGCTCATAACGTTTTGTCATTTTCTTGGATCAGTTGTATTTTATTTAATTTGGTCACACTGTTAAGACTTGCAGAATCTTAATCCCCCGAGCAGGGATTGAAGCCATCTAGTGAAAGTGCTGAGTCCTAACCCCTGGACCATCAAGAAATTTGCAATTGTATTTGTATAATGGAGTGTAATGTCACATATTGAAAGTAGGAAGGGGATAGTATCCAAAAGTGTTCACAGTCTGAGCAGATGTCTGCGTAGTTTTTGCTAGGCTGTGTGGGGACTCCAAGGTGATCATTCTTGTTTCTAGGAGTATTGTAATGTAGTAGTAGAGATGAAACATTCTTCTTATTAAACATTCATAGTCATTACCATTAAACACTGTAAAATCATCATCATGTAGACAGTATCTGAAGCCCTAAGAGTAAAGGAGCTTGATCTGAAGAGATTTTAGAGAGAAGACAACTTATGGCAGAGGCTCAGAGATTCAGTACATAAGAGATTCAGGAAAGGAGGCTGAGAGTCCAGGAAAGGCTGTGAGCCTATAACTGCTTTTTAAAAAATTACATTTAAAAATACTGAGCACTAAAAAAATGTTCAATCTGGAATGACAGAAATACAAATTAAAACCATAATAAGACACCACTCCCTATCCACTAGAGTGGTTAAAATTTAAAAGACTAACAACATTAAGTGTTGGAGAGTATGAAGCAACTGGTACATAGAGACTGCTGAGGGAAATCCAAATTGTGTGGCCATATTGCAAAGCAATTTGGCAGTTTCCTATAAAGTTAAATATACAATTAAAACACAGTCCAGCAATTCCACTCTGCAATATTTCTTCTTAGACAATGAAAATATATGTCTCCATAAAGACTTGATCTTAAATATTAAGAGCAATTTTATGCATAATAGCACAAAACTGAATTCAATCCAAATGTGGTTAATGAATAAGCAAGAATGTCTCCTTTTATTACTAAGTAATATTGGATTTTAAAAGACCCTTACTCCTTGGAAGAAAACTTATGACCAACCTAGATAGCATATTAAAAAGCAGAGACATTACTTTGCCAACAAAGGTCCGTCTAGTCAAGGCTATGGTTTTTCCAGTGGTCATGTATGGATGCGAGAGTTGCACTGTGAAGAAACCTGAGCACAGAAGAACTGATGCTTTTGAACTGTGGTGTTGGAGAAGACTCTTGAGAGTCTTCAGTCCATTCTACAGGAGATCCGCCCTGGGATTTCTTTGGAAGGAATGATGCTAAAGCTGAAACTCCAATACTTTGACCACCTCATGCGAAGAGTTGACTCACTGGAAAAGACTCTGATGCTGGGAGGAATTGGGGGCAGGAGGAGAAGGGGACGACAGAGGATGAGATGGCTGGATGGCATCACTGACTCGATGGACGTGAGTCTGAGTGAACTCTGGGAGTTGGTGATGGACAGGGAGGCCTGGCGTGCTGCGATTCATGCGGTCACAAGGAGTAGGACACGACTGAACAACTGAACTGAACTGAATATTGGATTTTATGGTGGGGTGTATTTTTTTTTTATTCACTAGCTGATGGACATGGGTTGTTTCTAATTTAGGGTTATAAATATTTAGGTATAAGTGTTTCTATAAACTTCAGTTTTTATTTCTCCTGGGTAAATGCCCAGGAGTGGAATTGCTATACTGTATGCCAAAGGTATATTCGGGGAATTCCCCGGTAGTCTGATGGTTAGGACTCTGAGCTCCCAAAGCAGAGGATACAGGCTTGATCCCTGGTTGGGGACCTAAGATCCTGCAAATTGTGTGATGCAGGCCCCCAAAAAAGCATGTTTCAGTTTATAAAAATCTATCAACTTGTTTCTACAATGACTGCACAAATTGAATTCCCACCAGCAATGTATGATAGTCCCAGCTGCTCTGCATCCTAGCCAGCATTTGGTAATATCATTAAAAATATTAATGTTTCTAATATTATGGATTGAATTGTGTCCTCCCCCAATTCTATGTTGAAACCCTAACCTCTGAGTATAACTGGATTTGGAGACAGAGTCTTTAAAGCTAAATGAAGTTATAGAATGGAGGCTTAATTCAATTGGACTGGTGTCCTTATAAGAAGATGAAGAGACACCAGAGGCACACAGCACGAAAAAAGGCCAAATGAGGACACAGCAATATGGCAGCAATTTACAAGCCAGGAAAAGAGGTTGCACCAGAAACTCACCCTGCAAACACCTTGATCTCAGATTTGCAGCCTGCAGAACTGTGAGAAGATTAATTTCTGTCAGTTGAGACACGTCAGTTCAGTTCAGTTCAGTCGCTCAGTTGTGTCCGACTCATTGCAACCCGATGAATCACAGCACACCAGGCCTCCCTGTCCATCACCATCTACCGGAGTTCACTCAGACTCACGTCCATCGTGTCCGTGATGCCATCCAGCCATCTCATCCTGGGTCATCCCCTTCTCTTCCTGACCCCAATTCCTCCCAGCATCAGAGTCTTTTCCAATGAATCAACTCTTCGCATGAGGTGGCCAAAGTATTGGAGTTTCAGCTTCAGCATTATTCCTTCCAAAGAAATCCCAGGGTTGATCTCCTTCAGAATGGACTGGTGGCATCTCCTTGCAGTCCAAGGGACTCTCAAGAGTCTTCTCCAACACCACAGTTCAAAAGCATCAATTCTTCGGAGCTCAGCCTTCTTCACAGTCCAACTCTCACATTCATACATGACCACAGGAAAAACCATAGCCTTGACTAGACGAACCTTAGTCGACAAAGTAATGTCTCTGCTTTTGAATATACTATCTAGGTTGGTCATAACTTTTCTTCCAAGGAG
>SJYQ01095251.1:448285-496955 GCA_006410935.1 Redunca redunca
AGTTAAAATATAATACTTAATGTTTAACCATTCTCCATTTGATCTTTTAGATACTTTTCATCATAAGTGACCAGCTTAATCTGCTTCTCACTGTTTTCTCCTGCAAAACCAAAACCTATAAAATATGTTCTCCTGTATTTCACTCAAGCCTTCTCCTTTGAAGGCATACACATCTTTTAATTCTTGTTAAATAAGAATTTTAGAAAACTAAGCAATTTCACTACAACTTATAATCACAAACACTGCATACCTAAAAGATAATAAGCTTTTACACAGAAAGAGTAACAGGTTAATTTTCCCAAGTATCCTGTGTTCAAACTGGGTCAAATGTTTCTGTTGCATTTTAAACAGCACAGCCCTTAAAGTGATAAGGGTGAAAACAAGCCAAAAGAATTTTAATCTTAATGTTCTTGAGTGGTATATAATGATCACAACCCAAAAAAGATTCAGGAACTTCTAGATGAAGTCTGTTAATATCATAATAGTCACTTTTGCACAAACATTAACCACAACAATACAGCTCTTTGGGGAAAATTATGTTCATAGAGCTAAAGACTTTAAAACAGAACTGGAATCCACAGAATCAATCTGAACAGTTTACTATGTAAAACATCTACTAAACTAAAAATACTCAGTTGCATTCTACAATTTTTCAGATGTTGCATATAATCTGCCAATTTCTAAGCAACTGGGGAGCACAATTTATGTTGTCAACAACCATTTAAAATGCGGTGTTAGTAGACTGTCTTACATTTATAAAGACAACACTTTTGTGAGCAAGCACAACTTCAGAAGAACCTTTTGCAAGAATCCCGAGAAATATGAATTCTGTTCATTCACCACAGTGCAAGAGCAAAATATTTGACATAAAGCATTTATCAAAATGTTCTTGACGGAGCTTAACAAAGTAAATCTGTGCAATTACTAACAGCTTTATCATCATCAAGGGAAGGGGAAAATCGATTATCAGCAAGAAAATTAGCAACATTCGTCTAAAATAACTCCAATTAAACCAACTAGCTCACTATCTTCAACAAAGAAAGATCCTTCACAAGCTAGGCAACCTTTGTTTCAGACCCTCCTCTCACCACTTCCTTCCTGCACCCCAGACGGCTTGCTGCTCCCCAAATTCATCCCAACTCCTGCACATCTCGGGGCCTCTGTACCAGCTGTTTCCTCAACTTAGCCTGCTCCGCCCTCCCCACCTGAAGAGCATTTGCTCAGCACGAAAGTCCCCTCCAGTCTACGAGCTCCCTCAACTCCCCCGAGCAAAATGAGTCGTACCAAACTACCCCGACCCTGGGTAAACCCATCCTAATCACAGCGTATTGTTTTCACACTTGGAAGCTAACAGAGGGGCCGCCTACCTCCACTCAGACCCGAGAGGACGAAGCAGGCAGAAGTAATGAACGCGGGCTGAACCATTCCCTCCTTAAGACTTTTCAGAACCCCGTCACACCTAGAGGAGGCACAGCAGACCCTAACCTTCCTCCCACCAGAGAAAGGGGCACACCCTGGCCCCCTGAGAGAGAACAATGAATGAACACAGCCGCCTCGCCTCTCCTCCTGTCCAAACGCTTCTCTCGGGCCATCGACTAGCTCTGCAGAGCCGCCTCTGCAGCTGCACAGCTGAAGCGTCCAGGCGGCTCTCACTTCACACAAAGGAGCCCTGGGTCTTGATTCCCAAGCATCCTGGGGCCGACCGTCAGTATAAGCATCCCAATGGTATCATCAGTAACCCGCAGAGTCCTGAGCCCCAAGGGGAGGCCCCGATCCCTGCCTTTGTGGTGGGACACCGACCTACTTCCTCCTCTTGTCCCCGACTGCTCTCACCTTCCCGAAAAGGGTTATCACTTGCGAGAAGATGCAAGCCCGGGTCCCCCCACTCCGCGGCCAGAAAGAAACGACGACAGTCCACCTCAGTGACAACAGGGATTCGAGGCGTCTCTGGGCGGGTTTTCCCGTGGCCGAAATACAAGGACTGTGCAACGGGAACTGGGGTGGCGCCCGCACGTCTCCCCGCAAGACAAGGAAATCTTGAGGGGGGAATGTGGGGACTCGGCTCGCCGGCCATGACGCCGAGCCCCGGGGCCGCCGCCCGCCCAGCGCCACCCGGGGTGACAGCGGCCTGGCCCGGCCCCTCCGCCCGACCGCCGCGGGGCCGTTCCGCCAGCGACGCCCTAGCCGGGCCGCCCGGGAACCCGGCCCCCTCAGCCCCGCCGCCCCGCTCCCAGGGCCCGGCCCTGCAGCCTACCTGAGGGAGCCCGGCCGCCTCCGCGTCCAGTCGTCCGGCGGCGGCGTCTGGTCCGCTCCTCCTCCCCGCGGCGGGTGAGGGAGCGGGAGGCGATCACATTCGGCGCGTCCCCAGCCCAGGGGACGGGGCCCCGGGCAGCTCTCGCATTGTCCCACCCGCGCTCCGCGGCCTCAGGGCACACACCCCAAAGCCCGGCCACCTGTCCCTCTCCGGGGCCCAAGAGCGGCAGGAAAGCCTTCCCGTCTCACTCTCGTTCTCGCCTTAATCCCGCCATCTAAGATGGCGGCCCCAGCGCCCGCACTTGAGAGACTCTCGGGCGGCCCCGGCAGGCGAGCCCTACACTCGGTGCTCCTCCTCCCGACCTGCGCCGTCACCAGCTCTGCTTCTGCGCGAGCCCGCCTAGGAGCCGGCTTCAAACTTGGCTCGGGCATCCGTCGCTCTGGCCTGAACTCTGGTCCCACCTCCTAGTGGGCGTGGCTTAGAGATAGCGCTGGTCGCCATTTCCGAGCCGTGAGGGCTCTAGGGCGGGTGCTCATCGGCCAACGGAGTGTCAGTCGAGGAGGGTCAGAGTTTAGCTGCCCCGAAGGAGTCTGAGACTTAAAAGGGAGAAGAAGGCCAGCCTGGTGATATCTCAAGGTCCAGAGATAACCAAATGAGCCCTAGAACTCAGTGTAGAGAACAGTGTCCAGCTTTGGCGTGTCCTCCCTGGAGTCTGGCGCATCACGAGACACATCGCGACTCTGTCGTTTACCCATCATGTGGCAAAGTCGTAAACTTTTGAGTCTCCGTTCCTTGCTGGCTCAGACGGGAAAGAGTCGGCCTGCAGGAGACCCAGGTTGGATCCCTGGGTCTGAAAGACCGCTGAAGAAGGGAATGGCTACCCACTCCAGTATTCTTGCTTGGGAAAACCCATGGACAGAGGAGCCTGGCGGCTACAGTCCATAGGGTTGCAAAAGAGACACAATGTAGCTACTAAACAGCAACAACAAATGGATATTTTAATGCATATACCCATCGCCCCAGCAAGTCCGCTTCTGGACACTAATTCTAGAGGAATAGTACACGTAAGCACAAAAAGGCACTCGCTAAAATGTTCATTGCCATGCTGTTTGCATTAGAGATGACACTGGAAAAAAATGTTACTTAGTTAAAAAGGAAACTGTTCAAATAAAGGGTGCTATCTCCACAGTCCAGGATATCCATCTGTTAAAAAGAATCAGCTAGTTCTATATACTGAGTTTTTTTCATCGAAGAGATTACATTTTAAAAAGTAGAACATGTACAGAATGACTGTTCATTCTAACAGGGGCACACAATGCTACCCAACACCATGTACATTTTTTAATTTAAATTTTTATTGAAAGCCTGTTAGTACCAGATGTTGTTCTCCGTATTGGGAAGTCAGCAGTAATCAAAAGCTCTGTCTTGTGACGAGAAAGCCAAAGAAAATATTGTTAGTCCTATATACAGTATAAAGGGAAATGAAGATGAAGCAAGACTATGTATAGGACCCGGCTTCCTCGGTGGCTCAGTGGAAAAGAATCCACCTGCCAATACAAGAGACGGGTTCCAATCCTGATCCCGGAAGATCCCCCATGCCGAGGAGCAGCTAAGCTCATGTGCCTTAACTACTGAGCCTGGGCCCTAGAACCCAGGATCCGTAACTGCTGGGCCATGTACTGCAACTCGTGAAGCCTGCAAGCCCTAGGGCCGTGCTCACAGAAGCAAGAGCCACTGCAATGAGAAGCCCGCACACCTCGACTGGAGCTGCTGCTGCTGCTGCTAAGTCGCTTCAGTCGTGTCCGACTCTGTGCGACCCCATAGATGGCAGCCCACCAGGCTCCCCGTCCCTGGGATTCTCCAGGCAAGAACACTGGAGTGGGTTGCCATTTCCTTCTCCAATGCAGGAAAGTGAAAAGTGAAAGTGAAGTCGCTCAGTCGTGTCCGACTCGTAGGGACCCCATGGACTGCAGCCCACCAGGCTCCTCTGCCCGTGGGGTTTTCCAGGCAAGAGTACTGGAGTGGGGGGCCATTGCCTTCTCCGCCTCAACTGGAGAGTAGCCCCTAAACTTGCTGCAACTAGAGAAGAGCCTAAATTAAAAAAATTTTTAAAAAGAGTATGTGGGCCTATATATAAATATAAAGTAATATGTAAAAACAAATACATAAGTATACAAATACATGTAAGTATGGAAAGGGAATCCATGCAGGGGAAAGACGGGAAGACACTGGATAGGGAGGACAATGAGGGGATATTTTTTTAATTAGGAATAATGACATTTCCTATAATAATGATGTTTGGGCTTCCCCGATAGCTCAGTTGGTAAAGAATCCCCCTGCAATGCAGTAGACCCCAGTTTGATTCCTGAGTCGGGAAGATCCCCTGGAGAAGGGATAGGCTACCCACTCCAGTATTCTTGGGCTTCCCTTGTGGCTCAGCTGGTAAAGAATCTGCCTGCATTGTGGGAGACCTAGGTTCAATCCCTTGGTTGGGAAGATCCCCTGGAGAAGGGAAAGGCTACCCACTCCAGTATTCTGGCCTGGAGAATTCCGTGGACTGTATAGTCCATGGGGTCACAAAGAGTCAGACGCTACTGAGCGAATTTCACAACGTCATTTCCTGTGAAGGTTCTGGGCCTCTTTTTTCAATAGAAATAGATTAAAGGGCAGATAAGGTATAAGAATTGCAGTGAAGGGTCCCAGGTCCCAGGCTGAGTCAACAATATGTGACTCACAGGATTAAATGAGATAAAACATGGAAAACACTTAGCACAGAGCCTGGGAGTTGAGGCTGACCGCCGAGGTTCAAGTTTGAACTCTGCCACTTCCTCATCTGTGACTTGGACAAGTCATTTAAACCTCAGTTCCTCAGTTTCTCATCTGTAATGAAAAAGTGACAGTACCCAGCTCAGAAGGATTTAGTGAGTCTAGTATGTAAAGCACTTGGAACAGTGCCAGGCTCACATCCAACACTGTAGAAGTGTTAACTGTAATCATTTCAGGTTTCTCTTATCATCCTGTCATTACTGAGTAGGGCACAGCAGCAAAGTGGCACTGGCTGACCCCTAGGCCACTCCTTTCTTCAAACACCCCTAGCTGGTATTTGCCCAGCATGAAAGTTGAAGGAACCTGTACCTCATTCAAACCTCTCAGCTGACCAGCTAAAGTGGCTACTTCATTGTTCCAAAAATAATTTATTGAGGGGCTTCAATCCATGCTTCCACTGTAGGGGGCACGGGTTTGATCCCTGGTCAGAGAACTAAGAGCCCAAGTCAAAAAAAAAAAAGAGAAAAAAAAATTTCTTGGACTAAATAAAAACGAAAATACGATGTATCAAATTATAAAAAAATATTGAGGTGAAGTACACATAACATGAAATTAGCCATTTTAAAGTGAACGATTTAAAGTTCATTTTATTTTTATTTTTTTATTTAAATTTATTTATTTTAATCGGAGGCTAATTACTTTGGACTTCCCCAGTGGCCCAGTGGTTAAGCCTCTATGTTTCCACTGCAGAGGGCCCAGGTTCAATCCCTGGCCAGGGAATGAAGGTCCCACATACTGCTGGGTGCAGCCAAAAAGAAAAAAACATAAAGTTCATTTTAAAGTGGCACTTAGTGCATTCTCTATGTTATACAACCACCACTTCTACTTCCAAAACATTTCCATCACTGCAAAGTAAAGACCTTAACCCTTTCAGCAGTTTCTCCCCCTCCTATCCTCACTCAGCCCTTGACAATCACCAATATATGGATTTATCACTATGGATTTATCTATTCTGGACATTTCATATAAATGAAATCATATAATATGTGACCTCTTGTTCTGACTTCTTTCACTTAGCGTAATATTTTCAAAGTTCACCCTCCTGGTTGCATGCAGCAATACTTCATTCCTTTTTATGGCTGAGTATGTAAGTCTCACCGACTCAGTTCAGTTCAGTCGCTCAGTCGTGTCCGACTCTTTGCGACCCCATGGACCACAGCACGCCAGGCCTCCCTGTCCATCACCAACTCCTGGAGTTTACTCAAATCCGTGTCCATTGAGTCGGTGACACCATCCAGCCATCTCATCCTCTGTCGTCGTCTTCTCCTCCTGCCTTCAATCTTTCCGAGCATCAGGGTCTTTTTCTGAATTTGAGCAAACTCCAGGAAATAGTGGAGGACATAAGAACCTGGCAGGCTGCAGTCCATGGGGTCAAAAAGAGTTGGACACGACTTAGCGACTGAGCAACAGCAAATGTTAAGTATATACCACAGTTTATCCATCATCCGTCAGTGGACCTTTGGTCTGTCTCTATCTTTTGGCCTTTGTACATAGTGTTGCTATGGGCATGCATGTACATGTACTTGTCTGAGTACCTGTTTTCGGGCTGGTTGACTTGCTTTCAGGCATATGCCGAGGAGTGGAATTGCTGGACCATCTTGCAGTCCACTGGGTCGCACATACCTACTTTGGAGACCTCTGGTTTGGTGGTGGGAGAAGGCAGGAGAGCTAGAATCAAGAAAGGTCTCAGAAGAGGAACAGAAGTGGGAAAAGGAATGAGTCAGAAATGGCTTGAAGGAAAAATGGACATGCTATATGCTGCGCTCAGTCGCTTCCAACTCGACGTATGGACAGAGGAGCCTTCTCTGTCCATGGGGTTCTCCAGGCAGGAATACTGAAGAAACTTCTCCAGGAGATCTTCCCAGTACTAGGCATCCAACCCGAGTCTTAACGTCTCCTGCGTTGGTAAGCAGGTTCTTGACCACTAGCGCCACCTGGGAAGCCCGGACATGCCCTGTTGTTCTCAGTCATGACCGACCCTTTGTGACCCCATGGACTGCAGCATGCCAGGCTTCCCTCTCCTTCACCATTTCCCAGGGCTTGCTCAAACTCGTGTCCATTGAGTCCAGTGATGCCGTCCAACCGTCTCATCCTTTCTGGCCCAGGGATTGAACCTGGATCTCCCTCACCGCAGGCCTTTACCATCTGAGCCACCTAAGGTCTTTAAACCTGGCCAAAAAGGGTGCATTTTTCAGATGAAAGAAAGTAAAATTTCACAAATAATAGCTACCATTTATGGCACCTCTTGTAACGAGGCAGTTTTCACAATCTTCAATACACATCACAGGACTTCCCTGGCAGTCCAGCCGCTAAGATTTCACCCTCCAATGCAGAGAGGTTTCGATCTATCCCTGGTCCCAGAGCTAACATCCCACATGTCTGGCAGCCAAAAAACCAAAATATGAAACAGAAACAATATCGTAACAAATTCGATAAAGACTTCAAAAGTGGTCCACATCAAAAAAAAACAAATCCTAAAAAAAATAACACGTCACAAGTTGAGAAACCTGCTGTTCAAATGAGGAGCCCCTCAGGGGAGGGTAATTAATACAGACGCAAAGTGGGGCGGTGGTGGAGCTGGCTCTGGACCATTTCTTCTGTCTATTCTTCATCCAGTTGCCAAAGACTTCTGTTGTGCCTACTGTGTGCCAGGTCCCTTGTTAGCCCTGGGTCCCAGGACCAACAAACCATGGTCTCTACCCTCAAGGACTTTGGGGTCACAGCGGGGGAGACAAGCAGTGAACAGGCAAACCAACACATCAACATGAGACTCAGGATTGCAGTAAATTCATGGAAGGAATGACCACAGAACAAAGGAATGGGGGGCTAGGTGTCTTTAGACACCTTCCAATGCAGGGAGGTTGCGATCTATCCCTGATCTCAGGAGCCAAGGAAGACCTCTCTCAGGAGGCGCTAGTTAAGCCGGGCAGAGAAGAAGAAAGAGCCCCAGGCAGTTGGAACTGCACTTGAACGGCCATGAGTGGGAAGGCGTGCAGACCAGTGCGGTCAGAGCTCAGTGATGGAGAGAAGCGGGGAGCTGGGGCTGGCGCGGTGGGGAGATGACAGAGGATGGAGTCACGCCAGCCCGACTCCCACGCCCGTGCCCTCTCCATGCCATCCTGCCTCTCCAGTGAGTTTAATTTTAGTCCCAGATGAGTTTGAAGTGTGGGCCCAGCCTGGGCTGGGTGCTGGAGAGACAGAGCCATGTAAACAGTTACCCCACCACCTGGTCCTGGCATGCTGTAAAGGCAGGAGCTGGCCTCTTTCTGTGGGAGGGCACCCTGGGGAGACGGGGGAATGACTGGTTCTGCCTGGGAGGGTCAGGGAGGCCTCTGCAGAGGCAACCTTTCAGCAGAGGCTTAAAGGAGGAGTCAGAATTTTCCAGGCTGAGAAGGGTGGGGGGCAAGGCAGGACGTGGGAACAGTATGGGCAAAAGCATAGGGGTATGACTTGTGTTCGGGGACCAGCAAGCAGCTCTGGGGTGGGAGATGACCTCCCTGGGGCAGAGTGCTGCAGAGAACGCTGAAGGAGGGCCAAACCTCCCTCAAGCCAAACTGGGGTAGCCTGTAATGAGGGGTGCAAGGCTGCCTCCTGGGGGGGGTCCACAATGCACGCTGTGGAGTCACAGGCAGGAAAACCTAGTTCAGTGATCTTGGAAACCAGCAACTATTAAGGCCTGTGCACTCTCAGAAATTACTTGGGGCTTATAACTTGGAACAATTTCCATGGAAGTCACTCTGAGAGACTTCCCTGGTGGTCCAGGGGCTAAGACTCCCTGCTGCCAATGCAGGGGCCCTGGGTTCAATCCCCGGTCAGGGATGAGATCCCATATGCCACAACTAAGAGTTTTCATGCTGCAACTAAAGATCTCACGTGTCACAACTAAGACCCAACATGGTCAAATACATAAATTTAAAAAAATATTTTTAAAAAGAGAAGTCAATTTGGCAATATCAAAATTATGAACACATACATTTTTGTCCCCAGAAATTCTCCTTTTGGGAATTTATCCTACAGATGACCTTGTAAACATGTGAAATGATGTGTATATGGAAAGATGTCCAAGAAATACTGTTGAATGAAAGAAAAAAAGGAACCAAGGGACAGAACAGTTCAAACTGTATATGCCACTCCTTGTGAAAAGGAAGGAAAACATTTGCTGGTAAAGGCTTAAAATTAACTCTGAAAAACACACAGAATGCTACCGATGGTGATCACAGGCTAGGGGGAGGGTAGGATCTCAGTAGATGAAGTACCAGAGTGGAAAAAATAGCTTTCACTGCCTAACTTTTTATAATTTTTGTTTTAAAATTATAAAAGGGTTTTTTCTTTTTAATTATATTTTGGTTTCTTCTGTATGTCTTATTTTTATTTATTGTTCTTACTTTTTTCTTATACCTTTTATAATTTTAAGTTGTTGAACCATGTGAGCCTGTTACCCACTCCAGAATTTAAATTAAAAAAAAAAAAAAAAAGAAGGCCTGGAAGTCAAATAGAATGGTCCACACCAGACATGGAGATTGGGAATGGGGCAATAAGCGATGGAATGAGGTCACCAGTGTGTCTGCCAGCCCCACCACCTCCTCCGGCATCTACACTCCCTCCACCCACAAACTCAGTGTGACCCTCACCAGGACACTGACCACTCAGGACTCCAGGGCTAGGCCTCAGGAAGTGCCCTCTGGGATGCCTGGGCCCCTGGATGCCTGACCAGCTTCTCCACAGGACCACATCCGTTTCCACTCTAGCTCCTCGGCGACAGGGTCTGGAGATGAAAGATACCCTGAGTGCACAATCTCACCTACAGCATTTGCAGGGAGTGGGGGGACGAGGGAGGCAGTGTCCACCTGCCTTATGGGCGTGGCCAACACACAGCCTCCCAGGACCTCTCCTACCACCTCTGAGGCTCACCTCTGCCTGCTTCCCCCCAGCCCAGGACCACACCTGGGGCTGAAGACTGGGCACAAGGAGCCTCTGGTCACCACCCCCTTTCCACCATATTCCTGTTTCAGCAGCTGATGAAAAAAACACTTAGTTTCTCCCTGGTAAACCCAACCCCCCCTTCTTAAAAAAAAAATTATTTAAATTAGAGGCTAATTACTTTACAATATTGTGGTGGGTTTTGCCATACATTCACCTGAATCAGCCATGGGTGTACATGTGTTCCCCATCCTGACCCTCCTTCCCACCTCCCACCCCATCCCATCCCTCAGGGTGATCCCAGTGCTTCTATCTGCGCACAGAAGAGTAGGCATGGGTTGTGCAATCAGGCAAATAGAAGATCAAACCCCAGCCCTGCCCTCCCAGCCAGGATTCTTAGCCTGTCCCTCACGTGATGGAGGAGCAGAAACCCTTGCCTTCAAGGGTGGTTGGGAAGAGAGGAAATGGAGAGGTGCAGGCCCTGGTACTTAAGAGGTGCCCAGGCGCACAGTGGGTGCTCAGGGAGCGCTGCTCCTCGTCCCCTCCTCCCCACTTCTCCCTGACTTCCCACTTTCTGCCCTAAAAGGACAAGTCTGCCAGGTCTTGAAAAAGGAAAAACAGAAACAAAAAAAAAACCCACACATTTTCAAATATCCCTTTTGCACTTTCAGTTACTGCCCTAATTCTTTCTTCCCTTTTAGGGTCGAATTTATCCAAAATTGGTCTAGACTCAGGCTCAACTTTGTCACCTGTGCGTGAGTACATACTCAGTCACTCTGTTGAGTCCAACTCTTTGCGACCCTGTGGCTCCTCTGTCCATGGGGTTTCCCAGGCAAGAATACTGAAGTGGGGGGCCATCCCCTTCTCCAGGGGATCTTCCCAACCCAGGGATCGAACCCGAATCTCCTGCACTGGCAGGTAGATTCTCTACCACTGAGCCACCTGGGAAGCCCTTTTCTCATCCATGCTCATTGAGATCTCCCATCAGGGGAATCCGCCAAGCCCAGGCCTCAGTGCCTTTTTCTGACGTTTGGTAAAGGGCACCCTCTTGTTGAAATACTGCCTCTGCCCAACACCTCCTATCTCAGCAAAGGTGCCCATTCTCCTCTCAGGCCTCTGGAACCAGAGCACCCACCCAAGTGGCTCCTGCTTTTTTCCTTGCCGGAGGGAAAAGCTCCTCTCTCCTCTCCACCCCAGCTCCAGGGCTCCGGCTCCACCTCACACCTTCAGCATTTTCCTGCATTTCCTGCTTCAGCTCACACCTCATGGGGGTGCCTTCTCTGGGGTGCCTTCTCTCAGGCTCTCACAGCTTCAGCTGGCAGAAGACACACAAGGTCTGTGTTGAGTCCTGCCCTCAAGGCCGCAGAAGCACCATCCAGAACCAAGGTCACTTCTGAAGCTGGCCGAGCCCCTTTGTCACCATTGCCAACCTCCCGCTCCCTGCCCTGATCATCACCAGCTGGCCTCCTGACCCTAAATTAGGCGAAAATGCTTACCCTGGGAGTTACCCTAAACTATCACCTAATGCCACCTGCAGCAGGAATTTTCTTTGCCTTGAGGCTATAACAAATTGGCTGCTGCTGCTACTGCTGCTAAGTCCCTTCAGTCGTGTCCGACTCTGTGTGACCCCATAGAACGCAGCCCACCAGGCTCCCCGGTCCCTGGGATTCTCCAGGCAAGAACACTGGAGTGGGTTGCCATTTCCTTCTCCAATGCATGAAAGTGAAAAGTGAAAGTGNGAAGACTCTTGAGAGTCCACTGGGCTGCAAGGAGATACAACCAGTCCATTCTGAAGGAGATCAGCCCTGGGATTTCTT
Source organism: Redunca redunca (assembly GCA_006410935.1). Classification (NCBI taxonomy): domain Eukaryota; kingdom Metazoa; phylum Chordata; class Mammalia; order Artiodactyla; family Bovidae; genus Redunca; species Redunca redunca. Next base: position 460,103 of record SJYQ01095251.1, read on the forward strand.
TGGAAGGATTGATGCTAAAGCTGAAACTCCAGTACTCTGGCCACCTCATGCGAAGAGTTGACTCATTGGAAAAGACTCTGATGCTGGGAGGGATTGGGGGCAGGAGGAGGGGGGGACAACAGAGGATGAGATGGCTGGATGGCATCACCGACTCGATGAATGTGAATCTGAGTGAACTCCAGGAACTGGTGATGGACAGGGAGGCCTGGCATGCTGCGATTCGCAAACAGTCGGACATGACTGAGCGACTGAACTGAACTGAAGGACCCAATAGACACGGAGCTTCAGGGGAGAGAAGGGCTAATCATTTGTGTTAGAACACTGAAGAAGGTGATGACATCTGGAGCAATGGTTGAAGAATTTGCCATAAATGAGTGACAAGTTCCCACTTCAACCTAAAACAAGAGGCAGTGAATGGATGAGGGCGCTTACAAGGCAAATTTGCAGGTACAGGAACAGGAAACTCAGGGGGTGCCCATGTGATGGCTTCTGGTTTCACCTAGTAGTTGTAAGTGAGGCATTGTTAGGATAAGGATGTTTGGAGGCTTAGAAGAGTAGAAAAAGTGAAAGGCGAGGAGAGAAAGGTGACTAGAGAAATGAGATGGCTAAGCCAGTAATGCTTCCAGGTGGAGTTAGAGATCATGAATATATCATCCAATTTACCAGTTGATGTAACTGAAGGATTTTTTTCTCTAACAGATATTTAACATCCCAGCTGTTGGGACAGAGAAGACAGACAGCAGAACTGCTGGACCACCGATAGGTAAAGTTTTTCCGCAAACAGCATGATAGTACCTATTTTAGGAGTTTTGGGTCATAAGGCCATCACAGTTATTCAGCTCTGTTTTCGTAGTGTGAAATCTGTCATAGGCAATATAAAAATGAAAAAGAATCACTGTATTCCAATAAGACTTTATTTATGGACATTGAAATTTGAATTTAATATAGTTTTTCTGTTTATATATATTTACTTTATTTATACATATCACAAATAATTATACTTCTTTTAATTTTTTTTCAACTGCTTTAAATTCTACACATAAATATTAACTTGTGGGCCATACAAAAACAGGCAACAAGTGGCTTTGGTCTGTGGGGACCAAAACTTGTGAGTCTCTATACTAGACAATGACAGATCAGAAAAAAGTTACAACCTTGAAGAAGAACTACCCCAGAACTCTGCACAGAGCCGGGGTTGCCTTCCATTTGTAGGATTAACTTGTGCAGTACACAATAAGCACCTATGTATATGAGGGTCCTCACAGAATTAAAATCTGTCACATGATATGACAACAGGAAGAAAAGCACAGGAATTTAGAATATTGGCAGAAAAATGGCTGTAGTTATGAGCCACTGCAGTGTAAGCTGTACAGGAATGGAAGTGGAGATAGAAAGGGGCTGATAGACATCCAGACAAGTGGGTCAAGGGCCATTAAGACTTGATGAACCCAAGGAACGGATATAATAGGAATGGTGAAGGGAAGAGTTGGAAGGAAGATGAAAGTCCTAGAGTGGTATGATTCTAGCGCAAAATGTTTTCAGATAATGACAGTGTGTGTGTTTCTCATTCAGGGGTCAAAGTCTGTGATGAGAAAGAAAGAATGACCAAGCTGTCAATAAGTGACTGTACTAGCAAAGGTTAGAGGTTGACATAGCTGATGACATGAATCACAGAGGAACAGTGAGGATGAAAATATAATGATTTGAAAATGTTTCAGGACCAGAGGGGAGATTCATCAATTGCTCTAACATATGCCAAATAGTCCCTGATCATCTCCCTTCCAAAAATTAGCTACCAACCCTTTGTTCTTACATCCCAAAGAATTAGGTCCTTTAAGATCCTTTTCTTTTCTCTCAAAGAACTGGTCTGGCAGAGAAACAGTAGTAAAGACTAAGCAGATAATAGGTGAGAGAGAAGGAAAGCTGGGCTACATTTTTTTTTCTTCATTATATTCATATATTTAAGTTGCCTACTGGCTCTCCAGTTGAAAATACCACAGGCTTCTTAGAATCAGCATGCTCAAATAGAACTTGATTTTCTCCTTGACACACTCTCCCACCTGCCCCATCTAAACATTTGCCTCCTCTTGAGTATACTGTACTAGTGAAAGACATCCTCAACCCTCCCCTGCCACAGCTCTTTTCTTTGTTCTTCCTGATCCATCCAACTGTGTTGAGACCTAGTACTCCTCTTCTGCATTAGGCGCTCATCACATCTTTTTAATAATTTCCCCAATAACCTGGCATTTATTTAAAATTTTCATAAGTTGTTCATCATGGATTTTTACATTAATTTTTATTTTTGAAAATAATGCATTAAAATACCATTTATCTTATTTACTAGGTCTCTGGGGGCCTTCTTAAGTGGTACACACAAAGCAAGTGCTTCACTCACTTCATCCTTGTCCCACCTTCTGTGTGTCCTCAGTCACATCTGACTCTTTGCCACCCCATAGATTATAGCCCATCAGGCTCTTCTGTCCATGGGATTTTCCAGACAGGAATACTGGAGTGGGTTGTCATTTCCTTCTCCAGGGATCTTCCCAACCCAGTGATCAAATCCATGTGTCTTGCATCTCCTGAATTGGTAGGTGGATTCTTCACCACTGAAACACCAGGAAGCCCAAGATCTACTTTCTAAACAATTTTCAAATATGCAATACTGTATTATTAACTATAGTTATCATGTTGTAAAAATGTATACTGCTTTACGGTATTAAGGTACTAAGTTACTAACAATTGTGTGGCAATTTGTTAAAGCAGCAATAGGGCACACTTCCTGAGAGAAGCCTTTTCTGACGCCTCCAAACCGAGTTCAATGTTCCTCCTCAGTGTTGCCTCCTTTCCCTGACCTTGCCTTCCTCACAGTACCTGCCTTACTGCATTGCATTTCTGGGCTAGGACCAAGACTTGTCACTCCCAAACGTCTCTTTGGTAAGTGGATTATTTTGAGCTGAAAGCAGTCAAGGCCCAAAAGACTCAGGGAGAAACTTTGACCTTCACCTTCAGTTCAGTTCAATTCAGTCACTCAGTCGTGTATGACTCTTTGCAACCCCATGGACTGCAGCAAGCCAGGCTTCCCCGTCCATCACCACTTCCAGAGTTGGCTCAAACTGACATCCATCAAGTCTGTGATGCCATCCAACCATCTCACCCTCTGTTGTCCCCTTCTCCTCCTGCCCTCAATCTTTCCCAGCATCAGGGTCTTTTTCAGTGAGTCAGTTCTTCATGTCAGGTGGCCAAAATATTGGAGCTTCAGCTTCAGCACCAGCCCTTCCAATGAATATTCAGGACTGATCTCCTTTAGGATGGACTGGTTGGATCTCCTTGCAGTCTAAGGGACTCTCAAGAGCCTTCTCCAACACCATAGTTCAAAAGCATCAGTTCTTCAGTGCTCAGCTTTCTTTATGGTCCAACTCTCACATGCATACATGACTACTGGTAAAACCATAGCTTTGACTAGATGGACTTTAGTTAGCAAAGTAATGTCTCTGCTTTTTTTTTTTTTTTTTGGTATAGCAGAGTTTTATTAAGGTGAAAAGGGACAGAGAAAGCTTTTGACATAGACATCAGAAGGGCGATGGAGAATGCCCCCTCACTAGTCTAAGCAAGGGAGTTATATAATTTTTTAATTGGTTATTACAATAAATCAAAAGAATGTCTCAAGGTTGTAAAGATATTACTAGACCCATTCCCACAATTTTAAGATGACGGGCTTAGAACTAACAACAGAAAGATCTAACCAGGCCCACTCCCATAATATACATTTTAAGATAACAGGATTAGTCAGAAGGTTTTCAAGGAGAAACTGTCCTCAAGCAGGATATATTGCTTTTATATAATCCTTACTAAGGAATGTAGGAGAAAAAGTTTGTCCTTTCCTCCTCCTTGAGAATTCCAGACCCCTATCTCCCCTTCGAGAGCCCCAGGCCCCTTTCTCCTTCTCGGAGACCCTGGACTTCTCATCAACCTGCCTAGGAATTGACTCTCTCTTTCTCCCCTTCTCTTTCAGGAGAATTATGTTGCCAAAGGAAAGGGTCATCATTTTCATTCCATAACTACTTCCTGCTGTCGAGAGGCATCATCCCTAAATTATTAAGGCATCATATTCTCCTAACTCTCATATTGAGGGTCTCTGAGCCAGGCGCCCCAGGTAGTAGTTGGAGGAGGTTGTGGCACTCATAGGAGCTTGAACAACCATTTCAAATGTAACCTAAAAGCTTTCAGACAGTTAGAAACAAATCCAGTTACACAGTTATAGATGCAGGGAGCAAAAAGTAAAAACGGAACAATTAGAATTATTACAATTAAGATAGTTTTTCACCATGAGGAGCTAGTTAGCATTTCCTAAAGTGAGGTGACTGAAGCGTCAGGAGAATCCATAGCCTAAATCATCTTGCTCATGTGTTTAGTAAAGTGAGGAACATTAGTACTCATATCTGGTATATATGTACAACATTGGGTATGAATAATAGCACAAGTTCCTCCTTGTGCAGCTGTTAGAGTATCTAAGGCCATTCTGATTTATAAACTCACCTTTCTAATTTGTGTTTATTCAGCATTAAGGCCTGAAATAGCTTTCTGAGAATCTTGTAAAGCCTAGATTAGTTAGTCAGAACAGTCAACTTGTAGCATAATATCTATAGTTCCCAGAGAGATAATCATACCAGTGAAATACAGACCTTGCCCAATGAGTTTTAAGGTGTGGCAGATTAGCAGGCTTCTCTGGAAACTCTGATAATATGAAGCCATGAGTAAAAGCTACACCTAGGGTGCATCTCCCTATCCAGCCAGGGGGAAGCCACACCCATAGGTAAGAGCCACATATACAGTAGGTCCATTTTAGAGCAAGCCAGCGTGACTGAGGGATCCAGTCCCAATCAGTGCCTGGCCAGGCAAAAAGGAGGACCTGAACTTCTTATGTGCAGCACACTAGTCATTAAACCAAGTTAAAATATAATCAAAATTAAGAGTCACATTATGTCCATAGTTACATCTGTTTATCTTAGGATTGTTAGATGTCATCGCAGAGTTGAGGAAAGTCCTTTCTTTGAAGTGGAGAAACCCACCCTGCGAAGCCTTCAATTGATGAGGAGGTTGAAAAGCTGAAAGCTGAGACACATAGTTAATTCTAAGGCTTCAGGATCTATGACAATATCTGTGCACAAAAATTGTCATTGAGATAATCCCTTCTTCTTAGGATCAGTTAAGCCCTCATTAAAACTATGGGTCAAGCTTTAAACCAACTGTCTTGTGTTTCCTGAGTTAGTTTACACAGATGTCTCTTAATAATGTCATTAGCCTTTTCAATTTTTCTGACATTGAGGTCACCAGGAACAGGGTAAGTGATTTTCTATTGCTCGAGTTTTTGACATCCCTTGAGTTACAGCAGCTTTAAAGGTGGAGCACTGTTGCTCTGAATCTCAGAGTTTAAGATCCCACTTACATCATGAGAAGTCAGTACAGTAAGATTTTGCCCATTCAGTTAACCTTGGGCTTTAGTGGATACTGCTTTTGATGTGAAAATAGGTGAGGGTCACTGAGCTTGATAATGACAGGAACAGTATTTTGTGCTCAACTCATAGTTTTTCCATCAGTCCACACTCTAGAATTTACATTTTATTAAATTAATGGGAGAGAAAGAGCAAGCTCCATATTCATGAAAACAGAGGCCTGGACCTTGTTTAGTATATCCCTCCCTAGAAGGGATGAACGAGACTCTGGCAAGATCAGAAACTCATGAGAAAATAGCACAGAGTCCCAGCTGCAGCTTAAAGGATGACTGAAATAATAGCCTTTGGCTCGTCCTCGTCCTCGTCCATTGCAGTAGTGGATTGGGAGAAAAGTGGACCAGGGGTTTCAGTGAGCACAGAGAAAGTTTCCTTGGTGTCCAAAAGGAATCGACTGATTGGCCCCCCACAGTTATTAATACCCGGGGTTCCTCGGGTATTATTAGCACGGGGGCTTGTGTGGGGACCCTCAGGCACCTTCGGTCCTGATTGTCTTGAGAGTCTGACCCCTGGGGCCTACACCTCAGAGGGCAGTCTCTTCTCCAGTATGGTCCTTTGCAGACCGGACATAGAGCTGGGGGCAGCTTAGGATGCCTGAGGGCATTCCTGCTTGAGATGCCCTTTCTCTCCACAGTAATAAGTCCATCCCTTTTCACCTGGGTCCCTCTGGGTATTTTTCTCAGGCTGTTTCAGAGCAGGTTTAAGAACCATTGTTGGGGTTTCAGTCTTTTGCCTGATTTTTTCCCTCCATTTTCCTTCTCATATTCTCTACCATAATATCTGTCTGAGCCATCTGTAACAGTTTTTTGAAAGACTGATTTGGTCCAAATGCCTGTTTTCATAACTTATGGCAGATATCTGGAGTTGACTGAGTGAGAAATCTACTGTTTAATATTACTCCTCCTCTGAACTTTCGGAATGAACGTCAGTAAACTTGTGGAGAGCCTTCTGTAGTAAATATCTAGGAATTTACCAGGAGTTTCTTTCTCTCCCCATTCTATGTCAGCCAACTTAATATAGTTTAAAGTCTTAGTGTGTGCTTGCTTAAGTCCTTCAAGTATATATCCGGCAAAGCAGCTCTATTATTGGAACCACTTGGCTCCCAATAAGCTATTTCATGTTCCCTCTTTCCCTCTGTCTCATGTTCAAGCCATTTATCTCCAAAAGTAATTGATTCCCTCAAAACTCAAGTTTTTGAGTCAGGAGTCACTATCTGTCCCAAGAAAGACATGCATTACATGTCTCCAAGTAACATCATTAAGTAAAGTTAGTTCTGTAAAGCCTTCTATGTACCTTTTGGATCCTCTAAATAGTTCAACCACAATTGGGACTGTTTGAATTTTTACCAAGACTGAGGCAACCTCTCCTGGAAGGGGGCCCTGTTCAGCCTTCTCAGCCTGTTCAGTTGGGAGCCTCAGATACAGGGACAAACTAAGAGGACAGGAGGGAGACAAGGGTTTCACACCCAAATATGCACCTTTAGGACATAAGTCTGGCATGTTTCACGGAGAAATAAAGAGCAACATATATGATACTTCTACCCATTTCTCTTGTTTTCTATGGGACTGGTCTAGTTGTAAAACAGTATTGTAATTAAGAGACCCTTCAACAAGCTAGCATTCCCCATCTTCTAAAGGATACTGTGATATTCAGTATCACAGAAGAAGATCAGGTGTGTCTTTTTTAAACTCTGGGAGTCAAACTTGTCCCCCCCTTTTTTAAAAACAAATACATTATAAAGGAGTGGTTCTGGGACTGCTAGCTCTCATCTGTAAGAGGGATAAAAGCGCATCCAGAGCTGTGGTTTCTTTCCACCAGAGGCATCCCCCTCTACTTTAGATGGGGGTGTAGACAGACTTCCCACCGAAGCTTTCCTTCCCTGGTCAGACTTAGTCTGTCCCTTATGGATGCAGGTGCCTTACTCATCCCCCCTGGTTCTACCACAGATGTGGGTTGGAGATGCACCAAGGACAGACCTGACGGCATCCCAAATTGACTTAGTTCCTTACCACCAAGACCTTTGTTTGATTTCTTCTCCTCCTCTGATGCCACCCAGAGTGGATCAGAGTATCTTTTGTAGTGTTTCCCAAGCTAAGATGACTAGGGGAAGCATCCATCTTCCCTCTGCCTGTGCACATTCCTGAGTACAGTCCTGACTGCAGTAGAAATGGTGAGTCATAAAGGGATGAAAAACAACGAAGATGTCCCTTCTGAGTGTCACCATACCAGCGTATGTGAGAGCAAAAGGGTCGGCCAGCGAGGAAAAAGTGATTTTTGTCCTCAAGCTATTAGGGGCAATCCTTCCAGTTCATGTCCACAGATTCCACAAAAAGAATATCTAAGGAGTTGAAACAGAAACCACTGGAGAGCTTTCTCTGGTCTTCTAAGATCTAGCACTACCAAAGGAAGAGGCCCATTGCACTTCTAATCTAACCAGATCCTGCAATCCCTGATCTGTGTCCTCAAAAACCTCATGGTCTCCAGCAGTGCTTCTATCCACATGGATCAGAGGCACGGCCATGACAAAGATTCACTTTCAGGTCATTGGCCGCTGAGGCAGGCAACCAAGAGAGACGTTGCTGAAGCTAGAGTTCCACTTTGTTCCCAAACATGCTCCGGTAAATTTTGGCTCCTAGCAAGCCTAAGTGCTTCCATACATGGGGTCTAAGCAAAAGTACACAGCAACAGCATGGATCACAAGTCCCTTGAAAGTCTATAATCTGACAGATTAGGTTAGTACTAATTCCCCATGTAATTATGAGGTAGTCAAATGGACCAGGAAAAGTTGACCTAGAAAGGAAAGTTTGGTCCACACACTTCGCCCATTTCTGGCCATTCTCTTCACAGGGACACTGAATGTCTCCTGGCGTTGGCAGGTAGGTGTAAACCCCCGACAAGGTTCCCCTTTTGGGGACTGCCTTCAGTCATTACAAGGCACTGCAAAACCGCAGAGCAGGGCTCACCACTTGCTTCACACAGGGCATATCATTTTTTCACATAAGCACACCATAGAGTTAGTGAAGTAGAGCAGAAAACGTTTACATTGAGAAAGCAGAGAGGCTAGAGCTCTTGAGTGTTCTTACCCTGTCCTGAAGATCCTGGAGGAGCCCCCAAGATGATAGCTCACAGTGAATGGTGTCGGATTCGTGATCTCCAAAGAAGAAGATTTAGCTTTGGGACCAGACACCAGGCTTAATCACTCAAGACTTTTGTATAGCACAGTTTGATTAAAGTGAAAAGGACAGAGAAAGTTTCCAAGGAACAAGTATCTTTTAATTTCATGGCTGCAGTCACCATCTGCAGTGACTTTGGAGCCCCCCAAATAAAATCTCTCACTGTTTCTATTGTTTCCCCATCTATTTGCCATGAAGTGATGGGACCAGATGCCATGATCTTAGTTGTCTGAATGTTGAGTTTTAAGGCAGCTTTTTTGCTCTCCTCTTTCACTTTCATTGAGAGGTTCTTAGTTCCTCTTCACTTTCTGCCATAAGCTGGTGTCATCTGCATATCTGAGGTTACTGATATATCTCCCGGCAATTTTGATTCCAGCTTGAGCTTCACCCAGCCCAACGTTTCTCATGATGTACTCTGTATATAAGTTAAATAAGCAGGGTGATAATATACAGCCTTGATGTACTCCTTTCCCTATTTGGAACCAGTCTAGACTAGACTAGAGATCTCTTCAAGAAAGTTAGAGATACCAAGGGAACATTTCATGCAAAGATAGGCTCAATAAAGGACAGAAATGGTATGGACCTAACAGAAGCAGAAGATATTAAGAAGAGGTGGCAAGAAAACACAGAAGAACTGTACAAAAAGATCTTCACGACCCAGATAACCACAAAGGTGTGATCACTCACACTCACCTAGAGCCAGACATCCTGGAATGTGAAGTCAGGTGGGCCTTAGAAAGCATCACTACGAACAAAGCTAGTGGAGGTGATGGAATTCCAGTTGAGCTATTTCAAATCCTAAAACATGATGCTGTGAAAGTGCTGCATTCAATATGCCAGCAAATTTGGAAAACTCAACAGTGGCCACAGGACTGGAAAAGGTCAGTTTTCATTCCAATTCCAAAGAAAGGCAATGCCAAAGTGCTCAGCTACCACACAATTGCATTCATCTCACACGCTAGTAAAGTAATGCTCAAAATTCTCCAAGCCAGGCTTCAGCAATACGTGAACCATGAACTTCCAGATGTTCAAGCTGGTTTTAGCAAAGGCAGAGGAACCAGAGATCAAATTGCCAACATCCACTGGATCATGGAAAAAGCAAGAGAGTTCCAGAAAAACATCTATTTCTGCTTTATTGACTATGCCAAAGCCTTTGACTGTGTGGATCACAATTAACTGTGGAAAATTCTGAAAGAGATGGGAATACCAGACCACCTGACCTGTCTCTGGAGAAACCTGGATGCAGGTTGGGAAGCAACAGTTAGAATTGGACATGGAACAACAGAATGTTCCAAATAGGAAAAGGAGTACGTCAAGGCTGTATATCGTCACCCTGCTTATTTGCCTTATATGCAGAGTACATCATGAGAAATGCGGGCTTGGCAAAGCACAAGCTAGAATCAAGATTGCCGGGAAAAATATCAAAACCTCAGATATGCAGATGACACCACCCTTACGGCAGAAATTGAAGAACTAAAGAGCCTCTTGATGAAAGTGAAAGAGGAGAGTGAAAAAGTTGGCTTAAAGCTAAACATTCAGAAAACAAAGATCATGGCATCTGGTCCCATCACTTCATGGCAAATAGATGGGGAAACAGTGGCTGACTTTATTTTTCTGGGTTCCAAAATCACTGCGGATGGTGATTGGCAGCCATGAAATTAAAAAGACGCTTGCTTCTTGGAAGGAAAGTTATGATCAACCTAGACAGCATATTCAAAAGCAGAGACATTACTTTGCCGACTAAGGTCCATCTAGTCAAGGCTATGGCTTTTCCAGTAATCATGTATGGATGTGAGAGTTGGACTATAAAGCAAGCTGAGTGCTGAAGAATTAATGCATTTGAACTGTGGTGTTGGAGAAGACTCTTGAGAGTCCTTTGTACTGCAAGGAGATCCAACCAGTCTCCCCTAAAGGAGATCAGTCCTGGGTGTTCATTGGAGGGCCTGATGTTGAAGTTGAAACTCCAATACTTTGGCCACCTGATGGGAAGAGCGGACTCATTTGTAAAGACCCTGATGCTGGGAAATATTGAGGGCAGGAGGAGAAGGGGACGACAGAGGATCACATGGTTGGATGGCATCACTGACACAATAGACATGGGTTTGGGTGGACTCTGAGAGTTGGTGTTGGACAGGGAGGCCTGGAGTGCTGCAGTTCATGGGTCACAAAGAGTCGGACATGACTGAGTGACTGAACTGAACTGAACTGATGGTCATACTAAAATCATGTGTCATGGTTATTAAGTTTAAAATTCAACTAAATTTGTCTTCCCAGCCAGAAAAAAGATGAAAATTAAACAGGCAAGAAGTGGGCTTTTTCCTAATTACCCCATGAATACAGATGGAGGCAATGGTTCCCTTGACAACTACAAGAAATCTGCTTTGTGCAGGGAAACAAATGAAACATCAGAGCAAGAGGAAGTGAAATTATTAAGTAAATTTGAGGTTTAACAGGGGTTTCTAAGTTTCTTACATAGTAAGACACATGCTTAGACATGACCTATGTGCCCGAGACCGGACTTTTATTTATGACAATAATGAATTGAATGTGGCTGGCTGGGCTGGGCTTGGTACCTCTGAATATGATTCCAACATGAGTCAGGGCCACATGGCAATTTATTTATTCCTATTTTCCTTTTGTTGTAAATCTTTGTTATCCTCTAGCTTCATGATATAATGTTAGTATGCAAATTCTCAAAGGGGGTGGTCATTACCAAATTGTAATGGATTATTACAGAGTCATCCAAGTTTCTTTTGCATCTTCTGTGTCACCAGAAGTCCAACAAGGTGTGGCCAGGCTCTCTTCAGGATATTATGAACCTGAAATCAAAGCGTCATAGGGACTGAGATTTTTTGCCTGGAGGCTGTAGGGGAAAATTAACTTCCAAGTTCATTGGTGTAGTTGGCCGCATTCAGTTCCTTGCTGTTCTTCTAAGACGGAGGTCCCCTTTGCTTGCTGGCTGTCAGCCAGGAGCTAGAGGAACTAGGGGAACTCGTTCCCCGGAGCTAGAGGCTGTCCTTAGCCCCCTTCTGCATGGCCACTGTTACCACTTCACAACATGGGAAGCCAAACAGACCTCAAAGGTCCCCTTCTTAAACTAGCCAGAGAAAATGCTCTACTTTTAAAAAACATTTATTTATATTTAAATATAAATAAATCTGCTTGCAATCCCTGGGTCAGGAAGATCCCCTGGAGAAGGAAATGGCAACCCACTCCAATATTCTTGCCTGGAGAATCCCATGGACAGAGGAACCTGGTGGGCTACAGTTCATGGAGTCAAAAGAGTTGGTCACGACTTAGCCACTAACTACCACATTTATATTTACTTATTTAGTATTGGCTGCCCTGGATCTTCATTGCTGCCTGTGGGCTTTCCTCTAGTTGTGGCCAGCAGGGGCTACTCTCTAGTTGTGGTGCTTCCTCTTTTTATTGCGGTGGTTTCTCTTGTTGCAGACATGGGCTCTAGGGCACCCTGGCTTCAGTAGTTGCTGCACGTAGTTTTGGTACGTGGGCTTAGTTGCCCTGACGCAGGTGGAATCTTCCTGGACCAGGGGTGGAACCAGTGTCCCTTGCATTGTAAGCTGGATTCTTAACCACTAGATCACCAGGGAAGCCCCCAAATGCTCTACTTTTAAAGATTTGATATAATTAGGTCAGGTCCATCCAGATAATCTCCCTACCTTAAGGTCACCTCTTCCTTGTAACCACATAATCACAAGAGGAAAATTCATCAGATTCACAGTCCCAGGGATTATCAGGTAATACACACCTGTCAGTGGGATATTTGGGGACCATCTGAGAATTTTGTCAACCATACCACTACCCATGAAAGTTTATCAGAATGGGGAGTATATTTTGAAAAGAACCCAACAACAGAGCACATCTAAGGTTTTTCTTAGAACTTTCCCCCACATTCTGAAAAAGAACCCTTTCTTTAATGGAATTAAACTTGAATTATTCACAATTACATAATTAGTTTCATTCATTGTGATTTATATGACTGAATCCAATTTTTCCAGCACAACTCTGAATTTCCATTGGTTAGACAATGATGGTGGCAAGTGTTAGCATGTTTGGATTATTCTTGCTGACCAGTGAGTTCATTTTGGGCTAATTTAGCTAAACCATTAAATAACAATAAAATACTTTTGGGGAGCACTAACAATATCCAGCGCTGTCTGTATTATTGCACTAGAGTTTTGTAAGATGCTACTTACTATTGGAAAAGACCCTGATGCTGGGCAAGATTGAGGGCAGGAGGAAAAGGGGGTGACAGAGGATGAGATGATTGGATAGCATCGCTGACTCAATGGGCATGAATCTAGCAAACTCCTGGAGATAGTGAAGAACAGGGGGGCCTGATGTGCTGCAGTCATGGGACTGTAAAGGGTCGGGGATGACTTAGTGACTAAACAACAGCTTACTATTGGGGGAAACGGGGTACAGGGTGTGTGGGATCTCTTTGTTACTCTTACAACTGCATGCGAACCTGAAAATTTCACCTTAAAACTCAAAGTTTAATTTTAAAAAACTATCCACTTCTTTTGTGGCACATTAAATTCAGGGGCCAGCTATCTGGAACACTGGGGCATTGATTCTGCTTTTTCCAGAAGAAAAAGATATACGAAAGGGGAGCAAGATAGAATGAGAAAGGATTTTTGAACTATCCTAAATGACGAATCTGATCAAAAGCTCTAGACAGGCTCTTCCCCAGCTTAAGTCAGCTGAGTTTCTAGATCAGCTTCTAAATTTTACAGAGTGAGTAAATTATCTATTCATGCTTTGGAGTTTGTGTGTTTAGAATATTGGAAATCCAAAGCTTTCCCTAAGTTTCCATTATATTATGCAGAGGATCAGATGTTTTAAGCAAAAATATTGTGACTTTTGTAACCATGTGAAAGAGAATGATTAAAAAAAAAAAAGGTGTGAAGCACCCAAAGAACAAGGAACGTATTTTCTCCTAGACACTGTTTCTGTGATTTCAGTTACCATCACCATGTGATGAATGCATAAATATATTCTTCTCTGTGGATAGGCTACATCCTAGGTGAGAAGAGAAAAGAGCTGAAATGAGTCTTTGATTCTGTTCATTATGATTTTTACCAAAAAATATTTGAAAGAACTATTATGTTTTAGCTTGTTATATAATGAAGCTTCAAAACAAAAGTATCCTATGCTAAGAATGACATCAATCTCTTACTTATTTCTCTATTTGACCCCAAGCAAAAAATTTTCAGGTAAGTTCCAGATTCCATTCACCAGCAATTTCTCCTCACATCTTCGTTAAAGATCCATCATCACTCCAAGCCTGTAATAATTGAAGTCATTAACTGAGATGTCCGAACTCTGCTAATCTCTACTTATTTTTCACAGAATTGCTAATCTTCAGGGAGCATCTCAAACCATCATTTCTCTTTCTGAGTCAGAAAAACAGAAAGTGGAGAATGTTATGGATGAAAGGGATTCTTGAAACATTAGAATTTAACATGGGTCATGTGACTATCTCTTTTATCTGGAAAGAGACAGATCTGATACACTGTCATTAAAATTCAAGGCACTCCAAAGCTGTATGATCTAAGGAAAGAGTATGAAGGATGTTTTTGTCTTTATCTCTTTCTCTACATCATGAAAATTTTTGCATGTGAGTGTTCAGTTCAGTTCAGTTGCTCAGTCATGTCCGACTCTGCTTTCCCATGAACCGCAGCATGACAGGCCTCCCTGTCCATCACCAACTCCCGGAGTTTACCCAAACTCATGTCCATTGAGTCAGTGATGCCATCCACCCATCTCATCCTCTGTCATCCCCTTCTCCTCCTGCTCTCAATCTTTCCCAGCATCAGGCTCTTTTCAAATGAGTCAGCTCTTCACATCAGGTGGCCAAAGCACTGGAATTTCAGCTTCAGCTTCAGTCCTTCCAATGAACACCCAGGACCAGTCTCCTTTAGAATGGACTGGTTGGATCTCCTTACAGTCCAAGGGACTCTCAAGAGTCTTCTCCAACACCACAGTTCAAATGCATTAATTCTTCAGCACTCAGCTTGCTTTATAGTCCAACTCTCACATCCATACATGATTGCTGGAAAAACCATAGCCTTGACTAAAATGGACCTTTGCTGGCAAAGTAATGTCTCTGTTTTTTAATATGCTATCTAGGTTGGTCATAACTTTCCTTCCAAGGAGTAAGCATCTTTTAATTTCATGGCTGCAGTGACCATCTGCAGTGATTTCGGCGCCCAAAAAAATAAAGTCAGCCACAGTTTCCTCATCTATTTGCCGTGAAGTGATAGGACCAGATGCCATGATCTTCGTTTTCTGAATGTTGAGCTTGAAGCCAACTTCCTCACTATCCTCTTTCACTTTCATCAAGAGGCTCTTTAGTTCTTCACTTTCTGCCATAAGGGTGGTGTCATCTGCATATCTGAGGTGATTGATATTTCTCCCAGCAATCTTGATTTCAGCTTGTGCTTCTTCCAGCCCAGCGTTTCTCATATGTACTCTACATATAAGTTAAATAAGCAGGGTGGCAATATACAGCCTTGACATACTCCTTTCCCTATTTGGAACCAGTCTGTTGTTCCATGTCCAGTTCTAACTGTTGCTTCCTGACCTGCAAATAGGTTTCTCAAGAGGCAGGTCAGGTGGTCTGATATTCCCATCTCTTTCAGAATTTTCCACAGTTAATTGTGATCCACACAGTCAAAGACTTTGGCATAGTCCATAAAGCAGAGATAGATGTTTTTCTGGAACTCTCTTGCTTTTTCCATGATCCAGCGGATGTTGGCAGTTTGATCTCTGGTTCCTCTGCCTTTTCTAAAATCAGCTTAAACATCTGGAAGTTCACGTATATTGAATGCATGTGTTGGGGAGCAGAAAGTTTCCTCTTCTCCTCTTCTTGTGTTCTTATAACTGGAGTAATAATAAAATTGACACGAGACTGATTCATAGGAGAAAAAGGAACAGACTTTCATTCATGCACATGGTGATCCCATATAAATGACACCTAAGAAGTGATGAAAACAGGCAACATTTATACTTTTTATACAAAGAAACAATAAATTTGTGAGGAATTGACCGGACAAATAAACTTAGGTTTGGGGCACCTAATTAGTGAAGAATCTGAACTGAGTTTGGGCTTGGGGTAGTAAATTTTAAAAGTCGTCAGGTTTATTTACACAGGCTTCTCAGCCCCAATTTCCTACCTCAGGAGATAAAAATGTCCTTCTGCCTCCAGGTGAAAGAAAGGCATCTTTCACATGAGACATTTATTTCCTGCTTTCAGGGAGACAGAGAGGAGAGTCAGAGTGGCCCTCTTGCATTGGCCATTTCTTTAGCAACTTTGATTCAAAATAATCAATATGCTATTGAGGTACATTTTGGAGTGATGTAGTCTGAACCCCAATACATGTAACACTTCAACTGAAAGAAGCCTGCCTATCAAGGCCCTAAGTATAAAAAATAAACTTTTTAAATGGTATCATTTTAAGTATCAAGTTCATTTTGCAAGGAAAGAGGAGACTGGGTCATGACAATGGTTCCTGACTGTTAGGTGGACTTTGGAAACTTTGGAAACAATTAAGGCAAGAAATTTCAGTGACAGACTGTTTCTGCCCTACTGGAATGCTGGCTATGTCTACCATATTAGAGCCAGTCTACCCCACCATAGGATGAAGCACATTCTCAGGAAACCTGAGACCCCCTAGTTAACAGCCAGTGTCGAACCCCCAGTCTTGCAAATTCCAGCGTTCTTGCAGGAACAGCCATTCTTGCAAATATGCAGCTACATGAGTGGGTCAGCAGAACTGACAGAGGAGCCATCCAACCAACTCAGAATTGGCATAAGAAATCCTTGCTGTAAAGTCACTGGGTTTGGGGGCGCTCAAAGCAGATTGGGACAGTTGAGGAAGACTTCATGAAACTCAATATTTAAAAAAAGAAACAATAGTCCCAAAATAGAGTCATTTATGCTAAGTCCACGTCACCAAATCAAGACTTAATACCTAATCTAATTGCTGTCTCAACTCCCTTGGAATGTGATCTTTAACCAGTCAGCCTGGAATTACCTGTCAGCACTAACTGGAGCAATTTGGCCAATAGGCACTTTCTCTCCCCTTAAAAAGGTGATCCTGTCTGAAACTGCATTGTTTGTTAATAATTCTCTGTTTCCACCCCCTTTCTGCCTTTAAAAACCTTCCCTTTTCCATAACTCAAGGGAGCCCCTATCTGTTTACTATATGGATGCTGCGATTGTTTGATAAAGCCAGCTTGATGCTTATATTGACTCGGTTGAATTTTCGTTCTTTAAAAGTATTACAAAAACTAAACTCCTTTTTCTTGATTTCCGTTTCCCCTTTTCTAATAATAGTGCCTTCATTTCAGTGTCATCATGTTTCAAAACATGAGGCAGACTTTTTCTTTCATTTTATTTCCCTTTAATGTGCAGAGCTATGTCTCATCAATTCTTCCTTAATACTTTCTGTCTCTACTTTCCTTTCCATTAACAGTTACCATGTTTATGCTAATTTAATAGCTAAAGCACAGCAATGATTCTTTGGCCTTCAGCAGTTCAATTTATCCTGAATTCTTATGAAATTTTCATTTAGTAAAATTTTGCTCTAATTATGCTTCTTTCCTCAAAAAAAAATCCTTAGATGGCTTCCTTTGCTGACATAACAATGTTCTTGCTCCTTCCATTTATTGATTGAATCACCTCCCTCCCAATTCTGGTTGCCATTTGTTGCCCTAGGGATAACCTATCCTTCTTCCAAGTTAACACTTTTCTCCAAAATCCCCAAATCCAGCCATAACTCTAGTCATTATTTCTAGACTATTCCGTAAGCATTCTTTCTTCAATAGTTTTGCTCTCGATTTTTTTCTCAAAGGAATCCCCACTGTCTAGACCTTGTTAATCTTCAAATTGCCAACTCACATCTTTCTTTTATGTGAGGCTTCTTCCCTGACTTTTCTCAAATTCCTTAACTCCTTTAATGTTTTGTCCAAACCATTCAGTTAACACCCAAAAGGTTGCTCAGTGGTAAATAATCTGCCTGCAATGCAAGAGACTGCTTGCAATGCAGCAGACATGGGTTCAGTCCCTGGGCTGAGAAGGTCTTCTGGAGAAGGAAATGGCAAAGCACTCCGGCATTCTTGCCTGGGAAATACCATGAACAGAGGAGCCTGGCAGGCTACAATTTACGGGGTTGCAAAGGGTCGGACATGACTTAGCGACTAACCAACAACATGTAGTCATTTATTATAGTTAACATTTTTCATGTGTAATGTTTCATCCACATACCTGAATTACACCTTGTATGAGGATAAAGCATCGTCAGTAAATAGTAACTGATGCTGAAGCAGGCAGTAAGATTTGCATAAGTGGGGAGACAAAGGGCATTCTAGAGGAACACCAGGGACAAGAAAATGCACTGTTTGTTCCAGAGACTAGAAAAATGATATCAAATAAAGGGTCAATTTAATTCCCCACCAACAGCAATGATAAAAGCAGTGCTCAACTATCCTTCTTCCACTTGCTTACTTTTCTCCAAGGCACATCGGGGCTCATTTTTGCTTCAGGACTTCACCACTTGTTGTGGAAAATATGATAACCAAAACAGAATTTTAAAATTACTTTGTTGTTTGCAAGAGGTGTGTTACAGGAAGGAAAGAGGGGGAGTGTTCACTAACCGTAGGCAAATTACCACTGAACCCAGTTCCTTAACATATAAAATGACAGGATCTATTTATACCTGCCCCCCCACCCCCAACCCCCAGCCTCTCTTCCCCAGAGTTGTCTTGTGGCTTAGCACAAGGAAATGCCTTCCTAAACGAGCAGGGTGGTGGAAGAGAGGGCCCTGTAGCCAAAAGTTCTAAAGAGCTATTTAAAAGGGGTGCTGTTTGCATAAATTTGAAAGTGTCATGCAGTTGGTCCAATAAAACACTCAATAACCATTATATACATGAGCCCTTAAATTCTCTAACAATCGATATGTAGTGGTGTCATGAGTCAAAAAATTTATTTATTCAACAAATATTCTCTGAGTGCCAACTATGAGATAAACACTGTGCTAGGGGAAACAAGCCTCACAATAAAAAATATGAAAAGTTTGTATACAGAGAAATCTTATGAGGTGGCTTAGTTGGTAAAAAATCTGCCTGCAATGTAGGAGAGACCTAAGTTCGATCCCTTGGTCAGGAAGATCCCCTGGAGAAGGGAATGGCAGCCCACTCCAGTATTCTTGTCAGGAGAATTCCATGGATAGAGGAGCCTGGTGGGCTACTATCCATGCAGTCACAAAGAGTGGGACACGAAGAGCAACTAACATTTTCACCGGCAGAAACATACCCCCAAGGCAGCACAGTGGTAAAGAATCTGCCTGCCAGTGCTAGGAAACACAGGAGACGTGGTTTCGATTCCTGGGTTGGGAAGATGCCCTGGAGAAGTAAATGGCAACCCATTCCAGTATTCTTGCCTGGAAAATTCCAAGGACAGAGAATATACTGTGAGAATACTGACCCATAGAAAGCTGGTTGGGCAATATTAATAGATAAATGTTCATGAAAAAAATATTGTGAGCAGTTCACTTTGTAATGTTGAAATGATCAACAGGAAGAGATCACAGTTTTATTTCTGTGTCCTCTGAATAACCGCCTCAATATATATAAAGCAAAAAAAAAATGATAGAACTGTAATGGAAAATAAATAAATCCACAATCATAATAGTTTATTATGGAGAAGCTAATTTCTTTACCATCCCTTCTCCCTCTACATCGTTACATTGTGTATTCCCCTCCTTTTTTCCTGATATTGCTTCTAAAAGGGCTATTTTCAAGTTATTCTATTTAAAATAATTCCTATTATTCTTTATTGTGCCTATACTTGCCTGAGATTACA
Source organism: Redunca redunca (assembly GCA_006410935.1). NCBI lineage: Eukaryota > Metazoa > Chordata > Mammalia > Artiodactyla > Bovidae > Redunca > Redunca redunca. The sequence continues at coordinate 479,674 of SJYQ01095251.1, forward strand.
GTATTCGTTTACCTACTTCCTAATTTCTCCTCTATTGAAATATATCCCATGAGGGCAGTGATAATGTTTCTCCTTCACCATGAAATGTTGGTTCCCTGAACAGTTTCTGCCGCATAAAAATGTTTACTGAATAAACGAATAGCTAAACAATAGTTAATGGTTGTTGGATACTTCTGTGTTCCAGAAACTGTTTCTTGGGTGTTTTTTAAGAGTTATTTACTTATGGCTGTGCTGGGTCTTAGTGGCTGCTCCTGCTTTTCTCTAGTTGCAGAGGGGGCTACTCTCTTGTGGTGCAAGAGCTTCTCGTTGTAGTGGCTTCTCTTGTTGCAAAATACGGGCTTTAGGGCAAGGGGGCTTCAGTAGTTGCGGCTCCCAGGCTTTAGAGCACAGGCTTAGTGGTTGTGGCCCATACGCTTAGTTGCTCCACGGCATGTGGGATCTTCCTGGACCAGGGATCAAACCTGTGTCTCCTGTATTAGCAGGCAGATTCTTTACCACTGAGCCACCAGGGAAGTCCCTCCAGAAAGTTTAAATGCATTATTGAAATGCTCCCCACACTTCTTAATTTTATAGAAATCCTCAATTTTTACAGTGAAGTAATTTACTCAGTCTCAAACAGTAAATGAGGAGTTAAAGATTTAAATCCAGGGCTATTGTCTCCTTGCAAGTCCTTAACATTTCATCAAACTTGAGAATCCGTTCTTCTTACACAGGGACATGACATTTTATTCATTTAATAAAAATATACTGTACTGCCTACTGTGTGTAATCTGCCAGCGATGCAATGATGAGGCAGGAATGGACAGTGCTTGATTTCACAGGGCTTATTACCAAGGCAGAGGGCTTTAAACAACTACTCGCCTAATTAATTATTTAGTTACCATTATTTTAACATCAAAAGGGGTAACTTAAAGTGCTACACAATGCTGACCTAATCTGGGAATGCAGGGAAGGTTTCTTTAAGAAAATGCCAATTGTGTTGAAATTAATTTCTACTCATCTTTCAACTTAAATGTCTTGAGCACCTTAGACACTGCTACTGCTACTAAGTAGCTTCAGTTGTGTCCGACTCTGTGTGACCCCATAGACGGCAGCCCACCAGGCTCCCCCATCCCTGGGATTCTCCAGGCAAGAACACTGGAGTGGGTTGCCATTTCCTTCTCCAATGCATGAAAGTGAAGAGTGAAAGTGAAGTCGCTCAGTCGTATCTGACTCTTAGGACCCCATGGACTGCAGCCTACCAGGCTCCTCCATCCATGGGATTTTCCAGGCAGGAGTACTGGAGTGGGGTGCCATTGCCTTCTCCAACCCTAGACATAGGATGAGTAAAATAATTCATGGTAGACTTAATTTTAAAAGAAAACATTTGTTAATTCCAGATATATCTTGTAGGGGTGAAAATGTTCTAGGTTCTTGGGTTGATCTAATAATTAAATAAGACAGAATAATAGGAGAAAAACACATTTAAATATATATGTACAAGAGCCCCTCAGAGACAATGACACTCAAAATCTGTCAGGAAATTGAGGCCTAATATAAGGCTGTGTCCTCTTCAGCTAAGGAGACACAGGTAGGGGCCTGGGACTTCAAAAGGAGGAAGACAAGTCACCAGAAGATGAGAAGAGTTTGGCTTGCCACACACACAAGTCTTTCAGATAGAGAAGTCATCTCTGAACTGATTCAGCTAGATACATATATTTTCCTTTACAGTTTATTATAAGGTATTGAATATAGTTCCCTGTGCTATACAGCACAGACTGGTAATATTTTAATTTTACTATTCCTTTATTTATAAACTGGAATATATCTATAAAGAAAAACTTTCCCTTATAAATTATTCCCTTAGGTTATCCTGAGGTGAAATTCTTCTAGGAACGGCAAGATAATACTTTATTCATTCTCTTTAGTTTCTGTTCTCAGAATAATGTGTTTGTTTCCTAGCATTCTCCAAAGGGAACAACGAGGCCTTTTATTCTGTTGCTGTAAATATTATGAACATTGGATTTTTACACACTTGATGTGTTCCAACAAAATATACATGCTCTTAAATTTGATGTGGCCCAATAATAAATATATATATATACACATATATTCAATATGGATATTATTACTAAAGATTTGATCATATAAAATAGATTAAGATTTCTTTGCAGTTATTTTTGTCCCTAGGATTCTTTGCAGGAGGGATATATAGATGAATTTCTACGTTGTAAAGACATTCGGAATGATTTTTTGTGTGTGGTTAATTTACCGTTTTTCTCTTTGAGACCCACGGACTGTAGCCCGCCAGGTTCCTCTGTCCATGGTATTTCCCAGGCAAGAATACTGAGTGGGTAGCCATTTCTGTCTCCAGGGTGATCTGCCCAACCCAGGGATTGAACCCAGGTCTCCTGCATTGCAGGCAGATTCTTTACCATCTGAGCTACGAGGCAAGTACCTTCTATGTGTTAGATTTGCCTTATTTTGATTTCAATTAAAATTTTTTTTTTTTGTACTTTGCTTTGTTTCCAAAGCCTGTGCCACAGAATAAAGTACTTTTCTAAAAAGGCTAGCTTCTTTCCTATCTTCTCTCTCTCCTCATAGGTAACCATTTTTATTAGTTTTCATTTATTCTTTGCTTCAAAATAATATATGTGAATACCTTTCTGTTTATTATTATTTCTCCCCTTCCTTCGAGAAAAGATACTTTGTGGGTTTTTTTCCCCCCCCTCAACTTGGTTGTTTTCAAAACATGCTTCTTTTTTTCATGCTTAGCCTGTCTATCCTGATAATTGTTCCTCAGTAGTATATGGATATTGTCTTTACTCATATTACAGTTGCATACTATTCACATTTAAATATGCAAATGACATAGTACTTTATTCAGCCTTTCATGATTTTCAGTCTTTTTCATGACAGGCCTATGTGTTCTTAGTCTTTTGCTGTTACAAAGAGTGCTATCATTCATAGCTTTGTGCACACAATCTTCTGTGTTTTTGTTAGTGTTTCTTTGGGATATGTTTCTAGAAGTGGGATTTTTACATCAAACAAAAACTCATTTGTAATTGTTCTAAATATCCCCACATTCTTCTCCACATGGATTATGTTTTGGCATTCCCACCAGAAATGTATGATATTCTGTTTCCCCACAGCTTTCCCAAAAGAGTATGTTTGTCAAGCTTTGGGGCTTTTTCCTACCAGATATATGAGAAATGACAATTCATTATGGTATGATTTGCATCTTTTACAATTATGGCATCTTTTTATATGCTCAAGGACCATTTGATTCTCTTTTTCTTTGTTTGCCCCTGCACTGTGCAGCTTTGGGGATTCTAATTCCCAGACCAGGGATTGAACCTGTGCCCTTGTCAGTGAAAATCCTAAGCAATGAACTGCCAGAGAATTTCCTGATTTTCTCTTTTCAGGTGGTGCAGGGTACAGAATCTGCCTGCCAATGCTGGAGATGCAAAAGAGAGATGTGGGTTTGATCCCTGAGTCGGGAAGATTCCCTGAAGTAGGAAACAGTATTCATGCCTGGGAAATCCCCTGGACAGAGGAACCTGGCAGGCAAAGGCCCATGGATCACAGAGTCAGACATGACTGAGCACCCACGCACAGGATGGACATGAACCATCTGTTTATACTTCTTAGTCATTAAAAAAAATCTCTTTTAGAAGCTCTTTATACACAGGGCTATTAATCCTTTTTCTGTAATATAAGTTCCAACTACTATGATGTGAGGAACATGTTCAATTTTTCCTTTTCCATACAGCTATTCAGTTATCTCAACATTCATTATTAAGATATGGAAAATGGTATTGTTTAAAGGAGACTGATGCAGTTGGAATAGGTCAGTGGGAGGGAGGGTCACGAAAATTAAGCTAGGAAAGTTAGGCTTCCTTTGTAGCTTAGTCAGTGCAGGAGACCTGGGTTAGATCCCTGGGTTGGGAAGATCTCCTGGTGAAGGAAATGGCAACCCACTCCAGTATCCTTGCCTGGAAAATCTCACGGACAGGGGAGCCTGGTGGGCTGCAGTCCATGGGGTTGCAAAGAGTTGGGCACAACTGAGCAACTAACACTTACTTACTTAAAGTTGGTAGGGGTCAAATCACATAAAATCTTATAGTATAGTTTAGAAATTTTGGTTTTTCTCTTTGTAGCAGTAGACAAATATTCAATAGTAATATATATCAGGGGATGTTTGAGCAAACTTCCTTCGGCTAGGTGTGGTGGTGAGTCAGTTTCTTTACCCAAGTGGGTGTGAAGACAAGCCACAGGAGTTAACTAGGAACTAAGGTCCCAAGGTATGTAGCTGAATTTATTCTTGGAATATTCATTCAGATCCCTACATCAACTGAGTTTTGTTGTTCCAACAGCAAATACCTATGGTTCCCACAGGTATTGCTAAAATTTCAACTGGTTGCATCTGAATTGCAGTAGCTGTCTGTAAATGTGTGAAGCTACTTTCTCCTGTGGGAAGCAACTGAATCGATAGCAGGTCTAGAAACCCTTTATGCAACTGTTCAAAACAGACTGCATGTGTGTCATATCACAGTGAGCTGTACAGGAATACTAGCCATAGATAAGGTTCACTTCTGTTCTTCCCAGCAATTGCAGTAATTAGTAACTTCCTCACTTGGTTATCATCCCTCCTTTAAATAGTCCACAATGAGTTCAGCCTAGAAGCTGAATCTTGCTCATTATAGATTTTAGTAAATAGGTATCTCTAGCTTTACTTTTCAAGATACATTGGAACATTATTGAATATCTCCTCTAACAATAGGAAAATACTAGACATTAATAAAGGGGTTGAGAAATTTTTACCAGTGTAACTCAATTAATGTTACATTCAGTGTCTCCGTGAAGATAATGGCCTATAGGGTTAGAAAAACCCTATTAATGTCACCTAACTGGCAAAGGAAAAATAATCTGCATCAGAGGAAATACAGCAGCTGAGCTAAAACTTTTAAGGGTCAGTATCTAACTTGTATATGACTTCCCAGGTGGCTCAGTGGTAAAGATTCACCCTTCGAAGGCAGGAGACATGAGTTCAATCCCTGGGTTGGGAAGATCCCCTGCAGAAAGGAATGGCTACCCACTCCAGTATTCTTCCTTGGAGAAAACAATGGATAGAGGAGCCTGGTGGGCTACAGTCCAAGGGGTGAGATAGAGTCAGACAAAACTGAGCAGACATACACAGGAGGCAGTCTAACTTGTATAATTTGTAATGAATTGTGGTGAATTGGGATCTATTTCAGTCTGTAGATATAGAAACAAAACAATTCATTTGAACAACAATCCCCTTGAAATGGAACAATCTAGCATTAGGTGATAGGGTAACACAGGTGGAAAGTCATGGTTTGGCTTTAAACAAAGTCATCAAGGCAAAAATTAAACTAAAAACCTACTTCTGATCTCCTAAGTTCTGAATATTTTTACTTTCTTATAAAGAAAAGTCTCTGACAAGAAAAAAGGGATGTCAACTAATCTTTGGCAAAAAAATTCCCTTAAAATAGAGTGATGCAAATATATTTGCTATTTAAAAACATCTCTTTGGCGGCTTCATAGATTTAAAACAAGAGTGGAAGTGGGGTTACCAGACATCCAGGTGATAAATAGTGAAGGAAGTAGATGGATTTGAAAGATGCTTATTGGAAGAACTGATGCTAAAGCTGAAACTCCAGTACTTTGGCCACCTCATGCGAAGAGTTGACTCATTGGAAAAGACTCTGATGCTGGGAGGGATTGGGGACAGGAGGAGAAGGGGACGACAGAGGATGAGATGGCTGGATGGCATCACCAACTAGATGGATATGAGTTTGAGTAAACTCCGGGAATTGGTGATGGACAGGGAGGCCTGATGTGCTGTGATTCACAGGGTCGTAAAGAGTCGGACACGACTGAGTGACTGAACTGAAGTGAACTGAACTAGGAATAAGAAGCCACAGGACTTGGTAATTCTTTGAGTGTCAAGGGTAAGAAGAATAGTACAAAGTAATTATCAATTGTGGGTAGAGATTTCCAGAAAGATCTTCAGTTCAGTTCAGTTCAGTCTCTCAGTCATGTCTGACTCTTTGCAACCCCATGAACTGGAGCATGCCAGGCCTCCCTATACATCACCAACTCCTGGAGTTCACCCAATCTCATGTCCATAGAGTCAGTGATGCCATCCAGCCATCTCATCCTCTGTCGTCCCCTTTTCCTCCTGCCCACAATCCCTCCCAGCATCAGACTCTTTTCCAGTGAGTCAACTCTTCGCATCAGTTGGCCAAAGTATTGGAGTTTCAGCTTCAGCATTAGTCCTTCCAAAGAACACCCAGGACTGATCTCCTTTAGAATGGACTGGTTGGATCTCCTTGCAGTCCAAGGGACTCTCAAGAGTCTTCTCCAACACAACAATTCAAAGGCATCAATTCTTCGGCACTCAGCTTTCTTCACAGTCCAACTCTCACATCCATACATGACCACTGGAAAAACCACAGCCTTGACTAAACGGACCTTTGTTGGCAAAGTAATCTCTGCTTTTGAATATGCCATCTAGGTTGGTCATAACTTTCTTTCCAAGGAGCAAGCGTCTTTTAATTTCATGGCTGCAATCACCATCTGCAGTGATTTTGGAGCCCAAAAAAATAAAGTCTGACACTGTTTCCACTGTTTCTCCAATCTATTTTCCATAAACTGATCTAATGGGACCAGATGCCATGATCTTCGTTTTCTGAATGTTGAGCTTTAAGCCAACTTTTTCGCTCTCCTCTTTCACTTTCATCAAGAGGCTTTTTAGTTCCTCTTCACTTTCTGCCATAAGGGTGGTGTCATCTGCATATCTGAGGTTATTGATATTTCTCCCAACAAACTTGATTCCAGCTTGTGTTTCTTCCAGCCCAGCGTTTCTCATGATGTACTCTACATTTAAGTTAAATAAGCAGGGTGACAATATACAGTCTTGACATACTCCTTTACCTATTTGGAACCAGTCTGTTGTTCCATGTCCAGTTCTAACTGTTGCTTCCTGACCTGAATATAGGTTTCTCCAGAGGCATGTCAGGTGGTCTGGTATGCCCATCTCTTTCAGAATTTTCCACAGTTTCTTGTGATCCACACAGTTAAAGGCTTTGGCATAGTTAGTAAAGCAGAAATAGATGTTTCTCTGGAACTCTGTTGCTTTTTCCATGATCCAGCGGATGTTGGCAATTTGATCTCTGGTTCCTCTCCCTTTTCTAAAACCAGCTTGAACATCAGGAAGTTCACGGTTCACGTATTGCTGAAGCCTGGCTTGGAGAATTTTGAGCATTACTTTACTAGCGTGTGAGATGAGTGCAATTGTGCAGTAGTTTGAGCATTCTTTGGCATTGCCTTTCTTTGGGATTGGAATGAAAACTGACCTTTTCCAGTCCTGTGGCCACTGCTGAGTTTTCCAAACTTGCTGGCATATTGAGTGCAGCACTTTCACAGCATCATCTTTCAGGATTTGAAACAGCTCAACTGGAATTCCATCGCCTCCACTAGCTTTATTCGTAGTGATGCTTTCTAAGGCCCACTTGACTTCACATTCCAGAATGTCTGGCTCTAGGTGAGTGATCACACCATCGTGGTTTTCCGGGTCGTGAAGATCTTTTTGTACAGTTCTTCAATGTATTCTTGCCGCCTCTTCTTAATATCTTCTGCTTTTGTTAGAAAGATCTTTCAGTTCAGTTCAGTTCAGTCGCTCAGTCGTGTCCAACTCTTTGTGACCCCGTGAATCGCAGCACGCCAGGCCTCCCTGTCCATCACCAGCCCCCAGATTTCACTCAGACTCACATCCGTTGAGTCAGTGATGCCATCCAGCCATCTCATCCTCTGTCGTCCCCTTCTCCTCCTGCCCCCAATCCCTCCCAGTATCAGAGTCTTTTCGAGTGAGTCAACTCTTCGCATGAGGTGGCCAAAGTACTGGAGTTTCAGCTTTAGCATCATTCCTTCCAAAGAAATCCCAGTGTTGATCTCCTTCAGAATGGACTGGTTGCATCTCCTTGCAGTCCAAGGGACTCTCAAGAGTCTTCTCCATCATCACAGTTCAAAAGCATCAATAATGGACATAAATGGAAATCCTCTAGGCTCTGCAATACAGGCACTAATAAAAGGAGCTTGTCACTATAAGAAATAATTAACTTGTCAAAATAAGAAAGTCAAGGCCTTTAACCTGCCCATTACACCTGGGTGACATGGCTCATTGAGTGCATTTTGGTTACTGACACCAAGCAATGTGTTCCACTTCAATAATGGAACAATCTGGAAAACATCTTTCTCAATGTGGTCAGGATGCCCACCATTATGGCTTTATGAGATTCAAAGGAACCAATGGGAAGATGATCCTACTTAGCTGCCTATTTGGCTCATTGTTATGCTTACTATGGAGAAGGAAATGAAAACCTACTCCAGTAATCTTGCCTGGAAAATCCCATGGTCGGAGGAGCCTGGTGGGCTACAGTCCATGGGGTTGCTAAGGGCCTGACACGACTGAGCGACTTCACTTTCACGTTTCACTTTCATGCATTGGAGAAGGAAATGGCAACCTACTCCAGTGTTCTTGCCTGGAGAATACCAGAGATGGAGGAGCCTACTGGGCTGCCGTCTATGGGGCTGTGCAGAGTCAGACATGAGTGACGCGACTTAGCAGCAATAGCAGCAGTATGCTTACTAAGTTTGATTTACTGCTTTACAAGTAAATCAGCGCAAAAGTAACCCAACCGAGTTCGAGTTATCATTTGTATCCACCCTCAATCTTAAACCAGTGAGCCTCTGGCTTGAGCACTTGACTAGGCATCAGGTGATGCTACTGTTAGAGTTGAGGGACTATAGCGGAAGAGAAGGTGAAAGTGAAGTCGTTCAGTCGCATCTGACTCTTTGTGACCCCGTGGACTGTAGCTTACCAGGTTCCTCCATCTATGGGATTTTCCAGGCAAGAATAGAGTGGGTTGCCATTTCCTTCTCCAGGAGATCGTCCCAACCCAGGGATTGAACCCGGGTCTCCTGCATGGTGACTTCCCTGGTGGCTCAGATGATTAAGCGTCTGTCTACAATGTGGGAGGCCTGGGTTCGATCCCTGGGTCGGGACGATCCCCTGGAGAAGGAAATGGCAATCCACTCCATTACTGTTGCCTGGAAAATCCCATGGCCTGAGAAGCCTGGTAAGCTACAGTCCATGGGGTCGCAAAGGGTTGGACACGACTGAGTGCCTTCACTTTCACTTTCTGCCGCATTGTAGGCAGATGCTTTACAGTCTGAGCCACCAGGGAAGCTCTCTTGGCGGCAGAGAACTGGGTCTTTTATTTTGTTGTTGTTGTAATTGCTATTGCTGTAGTTCCAGGAGGAGAGATCAGGAAAATAAGTTCCATTTTAGAAATGCTGACTTTAAGGTCACTTTGATATTCCTGGAAATAGGAATTAGGCAGTTGTATCTATCAGTCCAGATCCCAGGAGAAAGTTGTGAACTACAGATAAAAATGTGAGATTCCTTAGCTAAACAAATAGAAATGGAAATTATGAGCTTGAATAAGATCACCTAGGGAGAGAAGTTAGAAGAGGAGCGAGAATGGAACACTGAGAAAAACACATCATTTGTTATGAACTGAGAGTAAGCTGAGAAGACAGATGTATATAGCACAATAGGTAAGAGAAGCTTAGAGGACTATTTCAGGCTTGATCAATTGTCAAATGCTCTTGAGAGTCATGTAAAACATGAACTGTCCACTGGATTTAGCGAGAAAAGATTATTGGTGGCCTCAGTGAAAGCTGTTTTGGTAGTGGTAGCCAAAGCCAGATAGAAAAAGTTTCAGGAGTGCCTGGGAGGTGAGGAGAGGACACCACAGGTAGACAACCCTTGAGAGGCTTAACTTGGAGGGGATGGAGAGAGATGAAAGGATTTTAGGAAGTCAGGAAAGAGAGAGCAATGTAGTAATACTGTGTTACTTAAATTTAGACCCAGGTAAATAGATGGTTGGGCTTCCGTGGTAGGTCAGAGGTTAAAGCATCTGCCTGCAATGCGGGAGACCTGGGTTTGATCCCTGGGTGGGGAAGATCCCCTGGAGAAGGAAATGGCAACCCACTCCAGTATTCTTTCCTGGAGAATCCCATGGACGGAGGAGTCTGGTGGGCTATAGTTCACAGGGTCGCAAAGAGTTGGACATGACTGAGCTACTTCACTTTCACTTTAATTTAATTCAGAAAGTATTTTCTTGATCACATGAAGGGCAGGGAACTGAGAACTGAGAGATGAGTGAGCAGAAAGCAGTCCTCAAGTTGCTCAAAGTTGAATGGGAAGAGACAGGTCAAAAATTATGCATATGGACAGTGCAATATTACACATGTTAGATGCAGTGGTAGCATAGTATGTTTATTAGGAAGGAGAACAAGGAAGACATCTAAGTAACATTTAAACTGAGTCAGGAATTTTTTAGGTTTCCCTGGTAGCTCAGCTGGTAAACAATCCGCCTGTAATGCAGGAGACCCTGATTTGATTCCTGGGTCGGGAAGATCAGCTGGAGAAGGGATAGGCTACCCACTCCAGTATTCTTGGGTTTACCTGGTGACTCAGACAGTAAAGAATCCACCTGCAATGTAGGAGACGTGGGTTTCATCCCCGGGTTGAGAACATCCCCTGGAGGATGGTATGGCAACCCACTCTAATATTCTTGCCTGCAGAATCCCCATGGACTGTATGTAGCCTGCTAGGCTCCTCTGTCCATGTCATCACAAAGAGTGGGACATGATTGAGTGATTAAACACAGCACCCAAGTGAGATCGTAAATGTTTTCTATGATGACTAACTCAGAAAGGCATTTCAAGAAGAAAGAAAAACATCATTTATTGGAAAACTACATGTAGCCTTTAAAGAACAAGGGTTCTTGGAATAGCATTGTCTAGATATAAATCCTGCCTCAAAGATACCAGCTCTATGACTTTGGGTAAGCACCATGTGTTTGCCAAGCCTCAGTCTCCTCATCTATAAAATGAAAGCTGATAATTACTATCTCAGGTTTTTAGGGAGGCTTAAAAGTTAAGATGCACTGACTGTTGCACATGAAATATTCAATATACATTAACTCTGGTTAATACGGTAGGATATAAAATGTAAAAAGTGTGAGAGGGTATGAAGCTAAAGAGGTAATCAGGAAGCAGATCATGATGGATTTGTCAGGAAAGTCAGTATTGTTCCCAGAACTAATTAAAAGAAACCAGTACAATTATTAGAAGACAAACTGAAGTCAGATTTAATTCTGCTAAAAAAAAATCTTCAGGAAGCATCTTAATTATAATCTCCTGTTGATAAGCCTAAGGCAACAGCTATGTACAAGTACCTCTCAGGCTACCAATTAGGAGGCTGAATGGCTAATCTCTAATTGTGCAATTTACAAAATTTTTTATTACAACATCCTGTAACATAATGCATTATTTTTCCATGAAGATTGTTACTAAACTTCATTTATATAATTCTTCTCTTTATATATATATTTTGGTATTAAAAATGATAGTATAGCTACATTTTGATTTCAGTAATAAAGCTATTTCACCTCTACAATTGAAACAAAATAAAACAAACCAAGATTAGCTGATCATGTACTTACTATAGGTGACCTTGAGAGTATTGTAAGGGCATTTTAAGTGTAGAGTTACATTCCACAAACATTGCAGGTAGATTTAAGGAAATTTGCATTGAAACTGTTGCCTCTATTCATTTGTCATGGTTTGGATGGATAAAGGTTTCTCTAGTTTCATCATTTAGATTTTAATTTTGAGGTGGTATTTCTTTTTGGGGGGGAGTTCAAGTTCTCACTTACATGAACAGTATTTCTTCTGTAAAGAAATATTGCTTTGAAAAGATAATTCTGAGTCACCATTGTCTAGTACACTTAATTTAACCTATTGAGTATTTTTCTATTACTGAGGTAAAACTAACATATAATTTATGCTGTATTAATTTCAGGTATACAACAACAGTTCAGTTCAATGCAGTGGCTCAGTTGTGTCTGACTCTGCGAACCCATGAATCGCAGCACGCCAGGCCTCCCTGTCCATCACCAACTCCTGGAGTTCACTCAGACTCACGTCCATCGAGTTAGTGATGCCATCCAGCCATCTCATCCTCTGTTTTCCCCTTCTCCTCCTGCCCCCAATTCCTCCCAGCATCAGAGTCTTTTCCAATGAGTCAACTCTTCGCATCAGGTGGCCAAAGTACTGGAGTTTCAGCTTTAGCATCATTCCATCCAAAGAAATTCCAGGGTTGATCTCCTTCAGAATGGACAGGTTGGATCTCCTTGCAGTCCAAGGGACTCTCAAGAGTCTTCTCCAACACCACAGTTCAAAAGCAACAATTCTTTGGCGCTCAGCCTTCTTCACAGTCCAACTCTCACATCCATACATGACCACTGGAAAAAACATAGCCTTGAGTAGACGGAACTTAGTCTGCAAAGTAATGTCTCTGCTTTTCAATATGTTATCTAGGTTGGTCATAACTTTTCTTCCAGGAGTAAGCGTCTTTTAATTTCATGGCTGCAGTCACCATCTGCAGTGATTTTGGAGCCCCCAAAAATAAAGTCTGACNAAAGTCTGACACTGTTTCCACTGTTTATCCATATTTCCCATGAAGTGATAAGACCAGATGCCATGATCTTAGTTTTCTGAATGTTGAGCTTTAAGCCAACTTTTTCAGTCTCCTCTTTTATTTTCATCAAGAGGCTTTTTAGTTCCTCTTCACTTTCTGCCATAAGGGTGGTGTCATCTGCATATCTGAGGTTATTGATATTTCTCCCGACAAACTTGATTCCAGCTTGTGTTTCTTCCAGCCCAGCGTTTCTCATGATGTACTCTGAATTTAAGTTAAATAAGCAGGGTGACAATATATAGCCTTGATGTACTCCTTTACCTATTTGGAACCAGTCTGTTGTTCCATGTCCAGTTCTAACTATTGTTTCCTGGTCTGCATATAGATTTCTCCAGAGGCAGGTCAGGTGGTCTGGTATGCCCATCTCTTTCAGAATTTTCCACACTTTATTGTGATCCACACAGTCAAAGGCTTTGGCGTAGTCAGTAAAGCAAAAATAGATGTTTTTTCTGGAACTCTGTTGCTTTTTCCATGATCCAGCGGATGTTGGCAATTTGATCTCTGGTTCCTCACCCTTTTCTAAAACCAGCTTGAACATCAGGAAGTTCACAGTTCACATATTGCTGAAGGCTGGCTTGGAGAATTTTGAGCATTACTTTACTAGCATGTGAGATGAGTGCAATTGTGCTGTAAGTTGTTCATTCTTAGACATTGCCTTTCTTTGGGATTGGAATGAAAACTGACCTTTTCCAGTCCTGTGGCCACTGCTGAGTTTTCCAAATTTGGTGGCATATTGAGTGCAGCACTTTCTCAGCATCATCTTTCAAGATTTGAAATAGCTCTACTGGAATTCCATTACCTCCACTAGCTTTGTTCGTAGTGATGCTTTCTAAGGCCCACTTGACTTCACATTCCAAGATGTCTGGTCCTAGATGAGTGATCACACCATCGTGGTTATCCAGGTCGTGAAGATCTTTTTTGTACAGGTCTTCTGTGTATTCTTGCCACCTCTTCTTAATATCTTCTGCTTCTGTTAGGTCCATACCATTTCTGTCCTTTATCGAGCCCATCTTTGCATGAAATTTTCCCTTGATATCTCTAATTTTCTTGAAACGATCTCTAGTCTTTCCCATTCTGTTGTTTTCCTCTATTTCCTTGCATTGATCGCTGAAGAGGGCTTTCTTATCTCTTCTTGATATTCTTTGGAACTCTACATTCAGATGCTTATATCTTTCTTTTGTTCCTTTGCCTTTCGCTTCTCTTCTTTTCACAGCTATTTGTAATGCTTCCCCAGACAGCCATTTTGCTTTTTTGCATTTCTTTTCCATGGGGATGGTCTTGATCCTTGTCTCCTGTACAATGTCATGAACCTCATTCCATAGATCATCAGGCACTGTATCTATCAGATCTAGGCCCTTAACTCTATTTCTCACTTGTTTTTGTTTCTGTTGACTGTATAGAGCTTCTCCATCTTTTGCTGCAGAGAATATAATAAATCTGATTTCAGTGTTGACCATCTGGTGATGTCCATGTGTAGAGTTAATAATTTGCTATTTCTGATTTATTGACTATGGCAAAGCCTTTGACTGTGTGGATCACAATAAACTGTGGAAAATTCTGCAAGAGATGAGCATACCAGACCGCCTGACATGCCTCTTGAGAATCCTATATGCAGGTCAGGAAGCAACACTTAGAACTGGACATGGAACAAGAGACTGGTTCCAAATAGGTAAAGGAGTACATTAAAGCTGTATATTGTCACCCTGCTTCTTTAACTTAAATGCAGAGTACATCATGAGAAATGCTGGGCTGGAAGAAACACAAGCTGGAATCGAGTTTGTCAGGAGAAATATCAATAACCTCAGGTATGCACATGACACCACCCTTATGGCAGAAAGTGAAGAGGAACTAAAGAGCCTCTTGGTGAAAGTGAAAGAGGAGAATGAAAAGGTTGGCTTCAAGCTCAACATTCAGAAAACTAAGATCATGGCATCTGGTCCCATCAGTTCATGGGAAATAGATGGATAAACAGTGGAAACAGTGTCAGACTTTATTTTTTGGGGCTCCAAAATCACTGCAGATGGTGATTGCAGCCATGAAATTAAACGACACTTACTCCTTGGAAGAAAAGTTATGACCAACCTAGATAACATATTGAAAAGCAGAGACATTACTTTGCCAACAAAGGCCCGTCTAGTCAAGGCTATGGTTTTTCCAGTGGTCATGTATGGATGTGAGAGCTGGATTGCGAAAAAGGCTGAGCACTGAAGAACTGATGCTTTTGAACTGAGGTGTTGGAGAAGACTCTTGAGAGTCCCTTGGACTGAAAGGAGATCCAACCAGTCCATTCTAAAGGAGATCAGATTCATTGGAAGGACTGATGCTACAGCTGAAACTCCAATATTTTGGTCACATCATGTGAAGAGTTGACTCATTGGAAAAGACTCTGATGCTGGGAGGGATTGAGGGCAGGAGGAGAAGGGGAAAACAGAGGATGAGATGGCTGGATGGTATCACCGATTCGATGGTCATGAGTTTGAGTAAACTCTGGGAGTTGGTAATGGATGGGAAGGCCTGGCGTGCTGCAATTCATGGTGTCGCAGAGTTGGACATGACTGAGTGACTGAACCAAACTGATGAAGTGATCAACACGGTAAGTCTAGTTACCATCCATCACTATACAACTGACCACTTTCACCATTTTGCTCACTCTCAGCCCTCTTGTCATCTAATCACCAGTTTTTTCTGTTCATGTATGAGTTTGGTTTTGCTTTGTCTGTTCTCTGTTCATTTCTTTTTTAGATTCCACATGTACGTGAAATCATATGGTACTTGTCTTTCTCTGACTTATTTCACTTAGCATGATACCTTTAAGGTCCGTTCATGTTGTCACAAATGGCGAAATTGCCTTGTTTATGACTGAGTAGTGTTTTATTGTATATACATATACTGTATCTTCTTTATNTCTTCTTTATCCATTCATCTATCACAGGACATAGGTTCCTTTTGTATGTTGGCTAGTTTGTAAATAATGCTGCAATTAAAATGGATGCATCTTTTCAAATTAGTGCTTTTGTGTTCAGTAGACAAATATCCATAAGCTTGACCATATCATAATTCAATTTTTAATTTTTTGAGGAACCTCAATAATGTTTTCCGTAGTGACTGTACCAATTTACACTCCCACCAACAATGTGCATGGACTCCCTTTCTCCACATCCTCTTCAACACTTGTTAACTTTTGTCATTTTGAGAGTAGTCATCCCAATGGGTGTGTGCTGATATTTCAATGTAGTTTGATTTGCATTTTTCATGATAGTGATGTTGAACACCTTTTCATGTGCCTGTGTACCATCTACATGTCTTCTCTAGAAACATGTCTATTTAGATCCTCTGCCCATTTTAAAATCAGATTATTTACCATTGAGTTGTTTGCTTTTGACATTTTAGATACTAACCCCTCACTAGATACATATTTCCCTTTCTGTTCAGTAGGATGCCTTTTCATTTTGTGGATGATTTCCTTTATTGTGCAGCTTTTTAGTTTGATGTAAGCTCACTTATTTTTGTTTTGTTGCCTTTACTTTTGCATGCAGTGTGCAGTTGTGTCTGACTCTTTGCAACCCTCTGGACTGTAGCCTGCTAGGCTCCTCTATCCATGGGGTTTTCCAGGCAAGAATACTGGACTGGGATACCATTCCTTCTCTGGGGATCTTCCTGACCCAGGGATTGAAACTGCAGCTACTGTGTCTCCTGAATTGCAGGTGGATTCCTTTACCCGCTAAGCCATTCAGTCTAAAAATTTAATGCCAAGACCTAAGTCAAGGATCTCACTGCCTATGTTTTCTTCTAGAGGTTTTATGGTTTCAGGTCTTATATTTAAGGCTTTAATCCATTTTAAGTTAACTGTTGTGTATGGTGTAAGATAGTGGTCTAGTTTCATACATTGCATCTAGTTATAAAATTTTCCACTGTATATTTTTGGCTCCTTTATTGTAACTGACCATATACTTGTGGGTCTATTTATTGCTTTCTATTCTGTTCCACTAATCTGTGTGCCTATGTTTATGACAATCTCACTCTATAACTTTGCAGTATAGTTTAAAATCAGGGAGTGTGATACCTCTTTCTCAAGGTTGCTTTGGCTATTTGTGTGTGTGTGTGTGTTTTATTCCATAAAAATTTTAGAATTGTTTCTTCTAGTCCTGTGGAACATGGCTCTGTAATTTTGATAGGGATTGCATTGAATCTATAGAATGCTTTTGATAATATGGACATCTTAACAACAGTAATTCTTCCAGTGTATGAGCATGGAATATTCTTCAATATTTTGTGTCTTTCATTAATGTCTTAACAGTTTTCAGTATACAAGTCTTTCACCTCTTTGGTTAAATTTATTTCCCAATATTTCTTTTTGATACAGTTGTAAATGGAATTTTAATTTCTCTGATAGTTTTAAAGAAAGCAATAGGTTTCTATATATTGATTTTGTATCCTGCTGCTGCTGCTGCTAAGTCGCTTCAGTCGTATCCAACTCTGTGAGACCCCATAGACGGCAGCCCACCAGGCTCCCCCGTCACTGGGATTCTCCAGGCAAGAACACTGGAGTGGGTTGCCATTTCCTTCTCCAATGCATGAAAGTGAAAAGTTAAAGTGAAGTCACTCAGTCATGCCCCACTCTAGCAACCCCATGGACTGCAGGCTACCAGGCTCCTCCGTCCATGGG
>SJYQ01095252.1:1434-94668 GCA_006410935.1 Redunca redunca
GCTGGAGGAGCAGTTCCCCAGATCCCTTCCCGTTCTCACAAACATTCTGGGTTTTGTACTTAATCTCATTGAAAGCACTTTTTATGTTCTTTTACCTAAAATCCTGATGCTGGGAAAAACTGAGGGCAGGAGAAGAGGGCGACACAGGATGAGATGGTTGGATGGCATCAGCGACTTAATGGACATGAGTTTGAGCAAACTCCAGGAGATAGTGAAGGACAGGGAAGCCTGGCGTGCTACAGTCCATGGGATCGCAAAGAGTCAAACAGGCTTGGCCAGTGAACAACAACAAAAACAAACCAGGAATATCTGGCCTGGAAAATCTTCCACCTGGAAAATCAACCCCAAAATAATTGAGGTGTTTCCTTGTCGTTTTGTGTCATTCTTCATTTTCAGATTTTTAATTATAAAATGATATAATTACCTAGTCTCATTTATAACTCATGCCATCGAGTTATTTAGAAATCTCTCTGAATTAAGTAGTTTTCCTGTTCTCAGTTTTTACTTTTATTAATTTTCGCTATTTTTTATTACAATAAGTGTGTGTATATGGCAAGTTAAATAACTAAACAGTACAGAAGGGTATTAAGTAAAACATGAAGCATATAAGACACCCTTGCCCGCATTCCCCGTCTCACTTCTCACAAATCATTTTCCCATCAGTTTGTAGTCTTCTAGAAACTTTCTAAGCTTATACAAGTATGTGGGCAAATGTTTTATACTAAAATGATAACATGTCACAGTGAAATGAAACTTCTTATTCCACAGTTCCCAACCCCGCCTCCATGGCTCAGATGATAAAGAATTTGCCTGCAATGCGGGAGGCTTGGTTTCAGTCCCTGGGTTGGGAAGATCCCCTGGAGGAGGGCATGGCAACCCACTCCAGGATTCTTGCCTGGAGAATCCCCCTGGACAGAGGAGCCTGGCGGGCTACAGTCCATAGGAGTAGCCCGAGTCAAAGAGTCAGACACGACTGAGCGGCTAAGCACAGCACAGCCCCTAGAACACACCACCAGCACGTTGCTGGGCCAGGGAAGCCTCTCTATTTAGGGCAGTGCTGATCTATGGACAAGAGCATAGGAACTGTCGATTACATGAGGGCACCTAAGTGAGAGGCTACATAGTGACGCTCCAACTGGCAGTCCCAGATCCTTTACCGTCTCAGACCAGAAACCAGGGAGTAAAGAAGTGTTTAGAGGGCCTACTCCAGCCCTCTCCCGATGCTCAGCCATGCTGGCCACCCCCTGCCTTTTCGGTCCTACCAGCTAAGGGTTCAGTTCAGTTCAGTTCAGTCGCTCAGTCGTGTCCGACTCTTCGACCCCATGAACTGCAGCACACCAGGCCTCCCTGTCCATCAGCAACTCCCAGAGTTCACTCAGACTCACGTCCATCGAGTCAGTGATGCCATCCAGCCATCTCATCCTCTGTCGTCCCCTTCTCCTCCTGCCCCCAATCCCTCCCAGCATCAGAGTCTTTTCCAATGAGTCAACTTCACGGGAAGCAAAGGAGAGCCACTCCTACTGTGCCCTTTCCAAATTCCTGATCCACCAAATCCATGATGAAATTACTTTATGCCATTAAAATGAATCTGAAGCTCTAATACTTGGGCTACCCAATGTGAAGAGCTGACTCGTTAGAAAAGACCCTGATGCTGGGAAAGATTGAAGGCAGGAGGAGAAGGGGGCCACAGAGGATGACATAGTTAGATCGCATCACTGACTCAACGGACATAAATTTGAGCAAACTCCAGGAGATAGTGAAGAACAGGGGAGTCTGGCATGCTGCAGTCTGTGGGGTCAGAGTCGGACATGACTTAGCGACTGAACAATAACAACGCCATTAAAACTTGCATGACTTGCTGTTAAGCAATAGATAACCAGGATACCCACTAACCAACTGTGTTTGGGAATGCCTACTACTTACCCTTTAGTCCATGCTGGGTCCTGGCAAGCTTTTAAAATTTGTCTGTTTAATAGGTAAAATGGGTTTTTATTTTAAAATTATCCATTGACATTTCTTTATCCATGAACTGACTTTTTAAAAAATATTTATTTACTCACTTGGCTGCCCCGGGTCTTAGTAATAGTTGCAGCACTCAGGATCTTCAAGCTGCAACACACAGGATCTTGAGTTGTGGCATGTGAACTCTCATTTGCAGCACGTGGGATCTAGTTCCCCAGCTAGTGACCAAACCCGGGCTTCCTGCATTGGAGTGTGGAGTCTTAGCTGTCGGTCCACCAGGGTAGTCCCCAAGAACTGACTTTACATTCTGTGCTCATTTTGCCATTGGTTGTCTTTTTTTGTTGATTCTTAATATCTTTGTATGTTAAGGAAATTAGTCCATTGCTAGCATACAGTGAAGTTTTTGTCTTTGACATTATTTACAGTCCTTTTTTGCAACAAGAAGTTCTTGATTTTCGTGTTGTCAGATTTACCTGTGTTTACTTTTATGATTTCACATTTTTGCATCATGTTTGAAAAAGGCTTCCCTATTCAAGGCTTTTTTAGAAATCACTGTATTTTCACACTTTTTTTATTTTTATATTATATTATTAATCTATACAGTATTTGTTTTGGCATAAGAAATGAGGCACAGATCCAACTTCTCTTTTTTCCAAGTGGCTAAATAGACACTATTTAAATAATCCATCCCAGGACTTCCGTGGTGGTCCAGGGGCTAGGACTCCACTCCCAGTGCAGGAGGCCCAGGTTCCATTCCTGGTCAGGGAACTAGATCCTACATGCTCCAACTTAGAGTTCTCATGCCACAACTAAAAAGACCCAGTGCAGCCAAATCACATAAATAAATATCTCTAAAAATAATAATACTCCATCTCGTCTACATTTGTTTGAAATACCAATTTTGTCACGTAGTAGAGTCCATATTCTTTTCTAATGATCTGCATGTTCGTGTCCCAGTAACAAAATGTTCATAATGTATTTTACTCTTTGATAGAACTTACATTCTATAATTTCAAAGTTTTCCTGGCTAGCCTTAATGTTTGTTTTTCCAGATGAATTTCAGTATCATTCTGTCAAGTTCTAGAACTAATCGTATTGCACTTTGATTAGAACTGCTTTGAAATTTTAACCCTCAACTTCAACTCCTTCTAAAATTTCTTTTCTGTTTACAATAATAAGAATAGCTAAAACATATACCTGTTAGAGGGTTTCCCTGGCAGCTCAGCTGGTAAAGAATCCACGTGCAATGCAGGAAACCCCAGTTCGATTCCTAGGTTGGGAAGATCCCCTGGAGAAGGGATAGGCTACCCACTCCAGTATTCTTGCCTGGAGAATCCCATGGACAGAGGAGCCTAGTGGGCTACAATCCATGGGGTCGCACAGTCAGACATGACCGAGC
The DNA here is from genome assembly GCA_006410935.1 of Redunca redunca. Classification (NCBI taxonomy): domain Eukaryota; kingdom Metazoa; phylum Chordata; class Mammalia; order Artiodactyla; family Bovidae; genus Redunca; species Redunca redunca. The sequence goes on from SJYQ01095252.1 coordinate 4,796, forward strand.
GACTAAGCACAGCACACAGCATACCTGTTAGAACTTAGTATTAACTCATTTAACACATCAACCCCATAAAGTAGGAACTATATTATGATGTCCATTTTACAGCTGAGGCTAAGTAACTTAGCCAAGTTCACACAGGTGGTAAATGGCAGAGACGGTGATTCAGACTCAAGCAAGCAGACTCCAGCAGCCACACTCTGAGTGATTATGCTGTGTTTTGCCTTTATATCCATAAATCAAGGACAGCTGGAGAAATGCATTAAGCATATACTTCTTTTAGGGGAGAAAATAGAATAGGGATAAAAAGTAAGGACTCTAGGTCGTATTTTTTCCACTTTACCTTCAAAAGGAGACATTTAGGAGGAAACCAGAGAAAGGTCATAGATTAGAATCATTTTTAATCTGGCCTGTGACCTCACCTTTTGATTCTCAGAGAAGGAAATGATACCTAAGGGGAAGGTATATCACTGTTGATGGTTATGGGAAACATTTTTCATCGTTCAGAAACGCATTGAGAATTGAAGTTGGAACGAGTGGAAAAATGTGTGTGTGTGTCTCCATGGTCAAGATAGCAAATCCTTTTGGACTGTTGATCTCATGTGTAATGGCCCATACAAAATCACTCCAATGCTTAAAAATCAGCACTGGGAATTCCATATGTATTTGCTTAATTATCCCCCTTTAAAAAAATTGGACCGCCACACATTTTAAGGTAACAATAAAGAAAAATGTTCTTTGCCACCCCCCAACCCATGCCCACTCCAACAGTTGCTGCCAAAATCCATAGGTCTAATAATGCATGCTGAAGGATCATCAAAGGATACATTTAAAAAGAAACGCCTAGTGGCTGGGCTTTCCCTGTGGCTCAGTGGTAAAGAATCCACCTGCAGTGCAGGAGACGCAGGTTCAATCCCTATGTTGGGAAGATCCCCTGGAGGAGGGCATGGCAACCTACTCCAGTGTTCTTGCCAGGAAAACCCCATGGACAGAGGAACCTGGCCGGGTGCAGTCCATGGGGTTGCAAAGAGTCAGACACGACTGAGCGACTGAGCATGCATACCGTGCCTGGTTGCCCCGACCTGGGCAGGATGAGGGACAGCTGGTCACAAGGACACCCGAATCTCCCAGCTTTACTTCCCTCTTCCCTCAGTGTATCAAAGCTAAAGGCAATCAGTCCTCTTCACCCCCAAATTACCATCTCTGGAGGGGAAATCTTTTTGATGAACTGGGGACTCTTTATCCTCCTGCATTTCCATTCCAGTCTGCTTAAGTGCAACTCCTAATTCTTGAAAAGAAAATGAATTCAATCTACAGACACACCTTTTCCCTAAGTACTGGGGTGGTGCTTTTCCCACCGAGAAGAGCCCTGTTCTTTAGCTCATCAGTAAAAGGGTTGAAGATGCACAAACAGCAGTAAACTGGTACTTGACTGAATTATTCCTTTTTATCCTTTTCATACATATTGAGAATACTAGTGGAAAGGAAGAAATAAAGCATATCGTTTGTGAAATAATTTCTATCCTTTAATAAATTAAAATTCCTGTCATACATCCAAATATAACCTGGGAGGGGATGAATTGGGAGATGGGGATTGACATATATACACCATTGATACTATGGTAACATATAAAACAGATAACTAATGAGAACAGACTATATGTTTGTTTCCCTGTAACAGCACAGGGAAATTTACTTAATGCACTGTGGTGAACAAACGGGAGGGAAGTCCAAAAGGATATGTGTATGATGGATTCATTTTGCTGTACAGAAACATTGTAAAGCAACTATATTCCAGTAAAAATTAATTTTAAAAAAATAAAAATGAAAATAAGCTAAATAAATGTGCAATGCCTCATCACCGAACATTTCTAAATATTTCTGTTTTTACTCTGAATAAGGAGTAACCAAGAAAAATGGGCTTAAATGACAATGATCTGAAGTTAATTTTGTTACAGTTCGAAATTTTGCAATACTGAAGACAGAGAAAGAGATAAAGTTTTCCTTTCCTAGAAATACTTTAAAATAGAGTATATCTGTATATTATTAGTGGTGGTTCTTCAGAACTGGCCCATAAATCAAGTAGTAAAACTTTCAAAAATGGGCAAAATATTTGAGCAGACTAAAGAATATTTGAGCACACTGAAGAAGATTTATGACCATTCAGTGACTGGAGAGTTTACTCTTAGTCTGGGAAACACAAATTAAAGACACAACTAGACACTCTACACACCCACATAGAATTGCTAAAATTAAAAAAAACTGCCAGCATCAAAGTTTGATATGGTGGGTGTGAAGCAACTGAAACTTACATGTGGCAGATAAGAACGTAAACTGGTACAACCACTTTGGGAAAAAAATCTGGCAGTTTCTTACACACTAAAAATATACACTCACAGCAAGACTGAGAAATTCCACTTCTATGTATTTCAGTTCAGTTCAGTCAGTTAGTCATGTCTGACTCTTTGTGACCCCATGAATCGCAGCACACCAGTCCTCCCTGTCCATCACCACCTCCCGGAGTTCACCCAAACTCATGTCCATCGAGTTGGTGATGCTATCCAGACATCTCATCCTCTGTCGTCCCCTTCTCCTCCTGCCCCCAATCCCTCCCAGCATCAGGGTCTTTTCAAATGAGTCAGCTCTTCACATCAGGTGGCCAAAGTATTGGAGTTTCAGCTTCAGCATCAGTCCTTCCAATGAACACCCAGGACTGATCTCCTTTAGGATGGACTGGTTGGATCTCCTTGCAGTCCAAGGGACTCTCAAGAGTCTTCTCCACCACCACAGTTCAAAAGCATCAATTCTTCAGTGCTCAGCTTTCTGCACAGTCCAACTCTCGCATCCATACATGACCACTAGAAAAACCACAGTCTTGACTAGACGGACCTTTGTTGGCAAAGTAATGTCTCTGCTTTTGAATATGCTATCTAGCTAGGTTGGTCATAACTTTCCTTCCAAGGAGTAAGCGTCTTTTAATTTCATGGCTGCAGTCACCATCTGCAGTGATTTTGGAGCCCCCAAAAATAAAGTCTGACACTGTTTCCACTGTTGCCCCCTCTATCTGCCATGACGTGATGGGACCAGATGCCATGATCTTCGTTTTCTGAATGTTGAGCTTTAAGCCAACTGTTTCACTCTCCTCTTTCACTTTCATCAAGAGGCTTTTGAGTTCCTCTTCACTTTCTGCCATAAGGGTGGTGTCATCTGCATATCTGAGGTTATTGATATTTCTCCTGGCAATCTTGATTCCAGCTTGTGTTTCTTCCAGTCCAGTGTTTCTCATGATGTACTCTGCATATAAGTTAAATAAGCAGGGTGACAGTATACAGCCTTGACGTACTCCTTTTCCTCTTTGGAACCAGTCTGTTGTTCCATGTCCAGTTCTAACTGTTGCATCCTGGCCTGCATATAGATTTCTCAAGAGGCAGGTCAGGTGGTCTGGTATTCCCATCTCTTTCAGAATTGTCCACAGTTTATTGTGATCCACACAGTCAAAGGTTTTGGCATAGTCAATAAAGCAGAAATAGATCTTTTTCTGGAACTCTCTTGCTTTTTCCATGATCCAGCGGATTTTGGCTATTTGATCTCTGTTTCCTCTGCCTTTTCTAAAACTAGTTTGAACATCTGGAAGTTCACGGTTCACATATTGCTGAAGTCTGGCTTGGAGAATTTCGAGCATTACTTTACTGGCATGTGAGATGAGTGCAACTGTGCAGTAGTTTTTACCTAAGAAAAATAAAAACCTATGGCCACAAAAAGACTCGTACAAAAGTGTTCATAGCAGCTTTATTCATAAGATTGAAAAAAATGGGAGGTCAGGAGACAAATGCTCATCAGTAGGAGAATGAAAAAGTCAACAGTGGTCTATTCACACCCAATGGACTTACAACTCAGCAAGAGAAAGAAATGGACTCCTGATACATGTAGAACATGGATGAACCTCAAAAACATTTTGCTGAGTAAAAGGAACTTTGCATACAAAAAAGAGTACATATTGTACTTTTCCATTTGTATGAAACTTACAACAAGCAAACCAAATACACGGAGAAAAACTCAGAATAGAAGTTATCTTTGAAGAGCAGAAAGTGAGGGCTGGAAGGGTACATGAGAGAATTTTCTGGAGTGATAGTAATGTACTTCAATAAAAGTTTAGGTCAAACAGATGATTTTGTCAAAACTTAGGGAATTTACACTCAAGATTCGTGCAATTTCATCATATGTAAACTTTATTGCAAAAGAAATGAAACAAAACAAATATTTAAGTCTAATCTAGCTAATGATATAAACGCTGAGATATTTAGAGAAAAAGTACTGATGTCATTTACCTTGAAATGCATTTAAAAATAAGCTTAAAATGGGCAGAAGACCTAAAAATACACTTCTCCAAAGAATAGATTCAGATGGCCAACAGGCACATGAAAAGATGCTCAACACTAATTGTTAGAGAAATCCAAATCAAAACTACCACGAGGTACCACCTTACATAAGTCAGAATGGCCATTGTTTTAAAAATCTACAAATAACAAATGCTGGAGAGGGTGTGGAGAAAAGGGAACCCTCCTACACTGTTGGTGGGAATGTAAATTGGTAGAATCACTATGGAATACAGCACGGAGGTTCCTCAAAAACTAAAAATAGGATTACCATGTGCTGTGCTTAGTCGCTCATTTGTGTCCAACTCTTTGCAACCCCATGGACTGTAGCCCACCAGGCTCCTCTGCCCGTGGCGATTCTCCAGGCAAGGATACTGGAGTGGGTTGCCATGCCCTCCTCCAGGGGATCTTCCCAACCAAGGGATCTAACCCAGGTCTCCTGCATTGCAGCTGGATGATTTACAATCTGAGCCACCAAGGAAGCACAAGAATACTGGAGTGGGTAGCCTATCCCTTCTCCAGGGTAAATTCCTGACCCAGGAATCAAACTGGGGTCTCCTATATTGCAGGCTCAGATGGTAAAGAATCTCGCTGCTATGCAGGAGACCTGGGTTCAATCCCTGGGTTAGGAAAGTCCCCTAGAGTACTACCATATGATCCTGCAATTCCACTCCTGGGCATTTATACAGACAAAAGTATAATTCAAAAAGATGCATTCATCTTCTATGACCCACCTCCCAGAGTAATGAAAATAAAAATAAATAAATGGTACCTAATTAAATTTAAAAGTTTTTGCGCAGCAAAGGAAACCATAAACAAGAGGAAAAGACAACCCTCAGAACGAGAAAAAAATAATTGCAAATGAAGCCACTGACAAAGGATTAATCTACAACATATACAAGCAGTTCCTGCAGCTCAATATTAGAAAAACAAACCCAATCAAAAATGGGCAGAAAACCTAAACAGACATCTCTCCAAAGAAGACATACAAATGGCTAATAAACACACGAAAAAATGCTCAACATCATTTATTATTAGAGAAATGCAAATCAAAATTACAGTGAGGTATCTATGACCTCATCCAAGTCAGAATGGCGATCATCAAAAAAATCTACAAACAATAAATGCTGGAGAGGATGTGGAGAAAAAGGAACCCTCTTGCACTGTCAGTGGTAATGTAAATTGATAATTGATAATTGCAGCTATTGGGAAGAGCCCCTGGAGAAGGGAAAGGCTTCCCACTCCAGTATTCTGGCCTGTATAGTCCATGGGGTCACAAAGAGTTGGACACAACTGAGCAACATTCACTCACTATGGAGAACAGTATGAGATTCCTTAAAAAACTAGGAAAAAGGCTACCATATGATCCAGCAATCCTACTACTATGCACCTACCCTGAGAAAACCATAGCTGAAAAAGACACATGTACCTCAGTGTTCACTGCAGCACTCTTTACAATAGTCAGGGCACAGAAGCAACCTAGATGTCCATCAGCGGATGAAAGGATAAAGACGTTGTGGTCCATATGTACAATGGAATATTACTGAGCCATAAAAAGACAGAATTTGAATCAGTTCTAGTGAGGTGAATGAACCTAGGGCCTGTTATACAGAAAGAGAAAAACAAATATTGTATATTAATACATATATATGGAATCTAGAAAAATGGTACTCACGAATCTCTTGGCAGAGCAGCAATAGAAACAGAGAACAGAGCTGTGGACACAGTGGAGGAAGGAGAGGGACAAATTGAGACAGGAGCATGGAAACATACGTTACCATATGTAAAACAGATAAGTGAAAGTCACTCGGTCCTGTCCACTCTTTGTGACCTCATGGACTATAGAGTCCATGGAACTCTCCAGGCCAGAATACTGGAGTGGGTAGTCTTTCTCTTCTCCAGGGGATCTTCCCAACCCAGGGATCGAACCCAGGTCTCCTGCATTGCAGGCGGATTCTTTACCAACTGAGCTATCAGGGAAGCCTAGTCAGTGGGAATTTGCTATACAATGCAGGGAGCTCAACCTGGTACTTTGTGACAACCTAGAAGGATGTGACAGGATGGGATGGAGGTTCAAGAGGGAGGAGACATATGTACCCTGCGGTACTTACCTACAGCTGATTCATGTTGATGAATGGCAGAAACCAACACAATATTATAGAGCAATTATCCTCCAATTAAAAATAATTTTTTAAAAAGATACACGTGCCTCTATGTTCATAGCAGCACTATTCACAATAGCTAAGACATGGGAACAACCCAAATGTCCACCAACAGACAAGAGGATAAAGAAGACATGACACACACATGTGATGAAATGGGCTTCCCTGCGGCTCAGTTGGTAAAGAGTCTGCCTGCAGCGCGGGAGACCGGGGCTCGTCCCTGGGCCGGGAAGATCCCCTGGAGAAGGGAATGGCAACCCGCTCCAGTATCCTTGCCTGGAGAATCCCGTGGACAGCGGAGCCTGGCGGGCTACAGTCCATGCGGTCAAAAAGAGTCGAACACAACTGAGTGACTGACACTCAGTATACAATGGAATACTACTCATTCGTAGAAAAGAATGAAATACTGCCATTTGCAGCAACACGGATGGACCTAGAGATGATCATACTAAATGAAGTTGGAAAGGCAAATACCATGTGATATCACTTATATGTGGAACCTAAAATATAACACAAATGAACTTATCTATAAAACAGACTCACAGACACAGAGAACAGACTTGTAGTTGCCACGGGTGGGAAGGTTGGGGAGGGATGGAGTGAGAGTTTGGGATTAGCAGATGCAAAACTTTTACATATAAAACAACAAAGTCCTACTGTATAGCACAGGGAACTGTGCTATAATATCTGATATAAATGATATCCTATAATAAATGATAATGGAAAGAATATAAAAAAGAATATATATGAAACTGAATCGCTTTGCTGTACAGCAGGAATTAACACAATACTATAAACCATGCCTCAATAAACTAAACTTTAAAAAAAAATTAGGTTGATAAATGACAGAAGGGAAAAATAGAAGGATAGTATCTAATGAAGGAGAATAAAATCATAATAGCAGAAACTTGGTGGTGGGAAGCATGTCCATTATAAAATTCAGCTTTGTTATAAGTTTGAAACTTTTGTAATAAAATGATGAATTCCACTACGAGGTATGTGCCAAGAGAAATGAAAACATATGTCCACACAAAAACTTGTACAGAAATGTTCACAAGAGTGTTATTCTTGACGGCCAGAAAGTGGGAACAGCCCCAGGGTGCACCAGACGATGAGTCGATAAACAAAATGTGGTCTATTATTAGGCAATAAAAAGAAATGAAATACTGATACAGGCTACAACATGGATGAAGCTTCAAAACTTTACGCTAAGTGAGAGAAGCCAGTCACAAAAGACTAAATAGTCTATGACTCCATTTAGATGAAATGTCCAGGGGAAACAATTATACAGAGACAGAAAGCAGATTCAAGGTTGCCTCTGGCTGGGAGCGTTGGGAGGAAACAGGGATTGACTCTTAAAGGCGTGGGTTTCCTTTTATGGTGATAAAACTGTTCTAAAACTGACTGTAGAGATGACTGTGAGACTCAGTAAATATACTAAAAGCCACTGGATTTTACACTTTAATTGAGCGAAATGTACAGTATGTGAATTATCACTCAATAAAACTGTTATTAAAAAATACTGGAAAAATTATTAGAATTAGCCCTATTATCACACAATTAATCGCCCTGTCAACTACAGATGTCTCTACTTCTTTGTAGTGATGAATAATATAAAGTCTTTATTAATTTGAATTTGACTCATCTGGAATCACTAATCGTTCATGCCATAGATTTTTCTCTCATCTCTTTTTTTCAGATCTCTTACTCTAGATTAAAAACTCCTTCTCATACATTCTAAAATGTATATTTTGATACACATTTCTTAATAATGAGTATCTAGATACATCAAACACATGAACCTGGTATTAATCTTACATTTCTCAAGTTGACTCTTACTAGAGGACTCTGATATTCTAGTAGACGGCTTTTCGTTTGCTTGTTTAACAATTCCTAGCTACAAATGTCTCACAGGCATATTTATGCCTGTACACTCCCTGCTGGTCGCCCGGGTCCCAGAGGGAGAGAAAAGGTCGCTTTCCTCCCATCTCATCCCCCTATGACTCAATTCTCATCCTGCCTCCTACCCCAAAGAGGTCACCAGAAAGAGAGAAACACGGGGAATGTGTGTGTAAAATGGGGAAGTTATTACTTATGTGTATATTGAGCCACACGTTTTCACACTTGGGTGCATGTTGGAAACACCTGGGGGTTTTAAATAAAACACTGGTGCCCAGATCCTCCTCCACTGCTCTGAGATCCTGGTATCTGGGGTGCAATCTGGGCATCAGAATTTTTCAATACCACCCTCCTCCCCCAGGAGATTCTAGCAGCAACCAGGCTGAGAACCACTGATCTAGGACAACATCCTGAGCTCTAGAAGAGCCGGGTTGGATCAGAACCTAAATCCAAATAGTGGGGTTTCACTCCTCTCTAGGTGGTCCCAAGACACAAGAACCCCCAGCAAGGGCGAATGTACGTCAAAGACAACAGCAGGATATCATCACCTTTTAATTTTTCAAAAAGAGAATGCATTACCTGATTCCAAGTCCAACTCTATTAAAAAGCATTTCATAAAAAATTTCCTCCTTTCCTATCCTCCTGAGGCTCCACTCTTATGCCCCTTCCCAGTCCCCAAAGAGGTCACAACTACCAATGGTTTCTTCTTCACCTTACTAGAAACTCAAGTCAATCCAGGTGTATATTTTTATTTCCTTTATTTTTTAACAGAAAAGGTAGAATTTTATGCTATTTATTTTTCTGGGAAAATCTTGGAAATAACTTTGTATCAATACTTATTTTGTGGGACTTCTCTAGTGGTCTAGCTGTTAAGAGTCCACCTACCAATTCAGGGGAGATGGGTTCGATCCCTGCTCCGGGAGGACCCCACATGCCTTGAAGCAACTAAGCCCGTGGGCCACAACTACCGAGGCCACGCCCCGGAGTCTGAGAGCTGCAACGAGAAGCCACCGCAGTGAGCAGCGCATACCCTGCAACGAGAGAAAGCCTGAGCAGCAGAGAAGACACAGGCAGCCTAAAATAAATAAATAATTTTAAAAAACTTTGTATCAAGAGCGTCCTCATTTTCCTACCTCTGCCTAATATTTTATTACATGGAAGCACCAAATTTTATTTGAAAAATCACTTATTGGTGGGCATTTAAATTACTTCTTATCTAGTACTATGAGTACCAATGCTCCCATGAGTAATTCTGTCCCTGCCCTTGCACATGCATGAATGTAACCATGGGAGAAATTCCTAGCAGCAGAATTTCTGGGACAAAAGGTGGTACATTTATAATTTTGATGAACGTTGTGAGATTGCCCTCCACGGCGTTGTTGAAACTGATGCTTAGGCCAGCAATGTGTAAGAGAGCCCCCTCTCCACTGCCTCACCACCGTGAATGGTCACACTTCCAAGTTTTCTGTTGATTTGATAGGTTAAAAAATAATATCTCAGTATACACCGGTTTGCTCATCTTTCCCCCTTTTTTGAACTTGTATGGCTTTCCTTATTTTTAAGATTCCTCTCCTATCATTGTTCACTCGTTGGCCACTTATTATGGCTGACCAGTGGCATAAAAGAAAGATAGGCTCTCCTTCAAAGGTATGGGTTTACCTCTGTCCATACCATCCCTGGTGGCTCAGATGGTAAAGAATCTGCCTGCAATGCAGGAGACCTGGGTTCGATCCCTGGGTCTGAAAGATCCCCTGGAGAAGGGAATGGCTACCCACTCCAATATTCTTGCCTGGAGAATCACATGGACAGAGGAGCCTGGTGGGCTACAGTACATAAGGTCTCAAAGAGTCAGACACGATTTAGCAACTAACACTTTCATTTTCACACTACCCAAGGCTTCCCTGGTGGCTCAGAGGTTAAAGTGTCTGCCTGCAATGCAGGAGACCTGGGTTCGATCCTGGGTTGGGAAGATCCCCTGGAGAAGAAAATGGCAACCCACTCCAGTATTCTTGCCTGGAGAATCCCATGGATGGAGGAGCCTGGTGGGCCACAGTAGTCCATGGGGTCGCAAAGAGTCGGACATGACTGAGCGACTTCTCCTCTCCAATAAGTTAACAATTCTTCTGGGAGGAACAAGGTGTTGGTGGACAGATGGACAGACAGAGAAGTGGAATCTCTCCAACACTGATGAAAGGGACTCGCACTGTTTACATGCCCAATGCATCATTATACACAATATTTTGTTTATTCCTATAATATTAATTGAATGCTTTCTATATGCAAAGCACATTCTCTGGATGAAAGAGAATAGAGGAATTAGGATTTACAGTTCAAAATTCCACTATAATTGTAGAAGCCTTTCTACCCATATTGTATAGTGTCACCCTGCTTATTTAGCTTATATGCAGAGTACATCGGAGAAGGCAATGGCACCCCATGCCAGTACTCTTGCCTGGAAAATCCCATGGATGGAGGAGCCTGGTGGGCTGCAGTCCATGGGGTCGCTAAGAGTCGGACACGACTGAGCGAATTCACTTTCACTTTTCACTTTCATGCATTGGAGAAGGACATGGCAACCCACTCCAGTGTTCTTGCCTGGAGAATCCCAGGGACGGGGGAGCCTGGTGGGCTGCCATCTATGGGATCACACAGAGTCGGACACGACTGAAGTTACTTAGCAGTAGCAGCAGCAGAGTTCATCATGAGAAATGCTGGGCTGGAGGAAGCACAAGCTGGAATCAAGATTGCCGGGAGAAATATCAATAACCTCAGATATGCAGATGATACCACCCTTATAGCAGAAAATGAAGAAGAACTAAAGAGCCTCTAGATGAAAGTGAAAGAGGAGAGTGAAAAAGTTGGCTTAAAGCTCAACATTTAGAAAACGAAGATCATGGCATCTGGTCCCATCACTTCATGGCAAATAGATGGGGAAACAGTGTCAAACTTTATTTTGGGGGGCTCCAAAATCACTGCAGATGGTGATTGCAGCCATGAAATTAAAAGACGCTTACTCCTTGGAAGGAAAGTTATGACCAACCTAGACAGCATATTAAAGAGCAGAAACGTTACTTTGCCAACAAAGGTCCATCTAGTCAAGGCTATGGTTTTTCCAGTGGTCATGTATGGATGTGAGAGTCGGACTATAAAGAAAGCTGAGCGCCGAAAAAGTGATGCTTTTGAACTGTGGTGTTGGAGAAGACTCTTGAGAGTCCCTTGGACTGCAAGGAGATCCAACCAGTCCATTCTATGGGAGATCAGTCCTGGGTGTTCACTGGAAGGACTGATGTTGAAGCTGAAACTCCAATACTTTGGCCACCTGATGTGAAGAGCTGACTCATTTGAAAAGACCCTGATGCTGGGAAAGATTGAGGGCAGAAGGGGATGACAGAGGATGAGATGGTTGGATGGCATCATCGACTCAATGGACATGGGTTTGGGTGGACTCCAGGACTTGGTGATGGACAGGGAGGCCTGGCGTACTGCGGTTCATGGGGTCTCAGAGTTGGACACAACTGAGCGACTGAACTGAACTTCTACCCATATTCCTACATGGTTCTTTTTTATGGGTATTGATGTGCAACGATCCTATCATTAGCCATAATTAAACTACCATTTCGTACTTTCACATTTTCCTTGTATTAAGTTACTCCAAACTGAGCTAATCATCCAAAATTCAAAACATCCTATGTATGCAACTTTTACACTTTTAGCATTTTCCTCACAACCTAAAAGTACAAAACTTCTGATTTATATTTTACTATTTCCCCCAGGCCTTTTCTAACTTGAGAATTGTATGTGTGTCTACTCTCTTAGTTTGGTTTCTGTTGGTATAAATTAGAAGACCTAATAAGGACTTTGTAATGGCACCTAGTCAATCCCCCAGGCTCCTTGCTAGACAAAGGCTCTCAATCTTTCTTGTTTCAAAGGATTTCCAAGGAAAGCACTTCCGTGTTCTCAATAATTCTCCCATTCCAGTGTTTATGATCCAGCCATCTAAATAACTTTCTATCACCTATCACCTCAAAATGATCTCATTGACCATCTTAACGGAATGAGATGCTGATTACTCCTAAATTTTTCTTCAGCTCTCATCAAAACAGAGGCACACTGTAATTAACTTATGACTTCGATCTTTTTTTATGTACTGAAATTAACAGACTTTGATTCTTTTTTTTCCCCCATGATGGAAACTCCATATTAGTTTCCAAATTCAAGAATGCAAAAAAAAAGCATTTAAATCAATTTTAACCATTAAAAATATTCATCTTTGTTTCATTTAAAATAAATACATTTCCAAAAAAGAAAAAATAAATCAATTTTTATTCCAAACTTCATCCCACTAGGCAGGAAGAAACTTAACCCTGGGCATAGGGGATTGACCTCAGCTCCTCCCCTGTACCTCCTGCAGGCCTGTAGAATCCCAGCAGCTCAAGTAGCAAAGGTATTAAGAGACCCTCTGGGGCCAAAAGTCTGTATATTGAAAGCTATGGTTTTTCCAGTAGTCATGTACAGATGTGAGAGTTGGACCATAAAGAAGGCTGAGCGCCAAAGAATTGATGCTTTTGAACTGTGGTATTGGAGAAGACTCCTGAGAGTCCCCTGGACTGCAAGGAAATCAACCAGTCCATCCTGACGGAAATCAACCCTGAATATTCATTGGAAGGACTGATGCTGAAGCTGAAGCTTCTACACTTTAGCTGCTGCTGCTGCTAAGTCGCTTCAGTCGTGTCCGACTCTGTGCGACCCCAGAAACAGCAGCCCATCAGGCTCCCCGTCCCTGGGATTCTCCAGGCAAGAACACTGGAGTGGGTTGCCATTTCCTTCTCCAATGTATGAAAATGAAAAGTGAAAGTGAAGTTGCTCAGTTGTGCCCGACTCTTAGCGATCCCATGGACTGCAGCCTACCAGGCTCTTCCATCCATGGGATTTTCCAGGCAAGAGTACTGGAGTGGGTTGCCTTTGCCTTCTCCGATACTTTAGCTACCTGATGCAAAGAGCTAACTCATTAGAAAAGACCCTGATGCTGGGAAAGATTGAGGGTAAGAGAAGGGGACGACAAAGGACGAGATGATTGGATGTCATCATCAGTGCAACGGACATGAATTTGAGCAAACTCTGGGAGATAGCAAAGGACAGGGAAGCCTGGCGTGCTACAGTCCATGGGGTCAAAAAGAGCGGAACACAAGTGAGTGACTGAACAGCAACAACACGTCCCTGCCCTGGGCTTCGTATGGGGTCAGTGCAGTGACTCTGCAATGCTCATGTGCGGCTTAGGGCGGGGCCAGTTCTGGCAAAGCTGGCGACCACAGGTGAGATGAGGGCCCTGCTACCTATGGGACCACAGACCCCCTTTTCCTTCTTAGCTTGAAGGAAATCCCTTCTCTTTTCTTGTTTCCTTTGGAAGCACTACCTCTCGTCAGCTTTTGAAAATCTGAACATCTCCAAAAAATTTCCATCCTCCATTCATATATCCCTCAAATCCATGAGAGTACATAGTGGGCAGGCCCTGCCCAGGAAGGGGCACTAGCTGGCAGAAAGTATGATACTGCGGGGTAAATGCCATGAAGGTGGGACTCAGGACCAGGCAAGCACGTCTGCCCATATGGACAGGGCATAAGAAGCCTTTGGGGAGGAAGGTACAGTAAGCTGGGGCCCAGAGGGTAACAGAGAAGAACAAATCTGACTCCATATTAGATCTGTTTCTTTTCCTTTAACCCCTGTGCTGCGTTGCCTGGGCTGTCACATTGCCTCTGCTGCTGCTGCTGCTGCTGCTAAGTCGCTTCAGTCGTGTCTGACTCTGTGCGACCCCATAGACGGCAGCCCACCAGGCTCCCCCGTCCCTGGGATTCTCCAGGCAAGAACACTGGAGTGGGTTGCCATGTCCTTCTCCAATGCATGAAAGTGAAAAGTGAAAGTGAAGTCGCTCAGTTGTATCTGACTCTTCACAATCCCATGGACTGCAGCCCACCAGGCTCCTCCATCCATGGGATTTTCCAGGCAAGAGTACTGGAGTGGGGTGCCATTGCCTCCTCCACGTTGGCTCTGCACCTTTTGTAAAAGAATGTTGCCTATAGCCTAGAGACTAGAAACCTGACTAGAAGTTTAAATCCTAACACCTTCTTGCCTTGTGATTCAATTCTGACAATCACAGTCAGTGTCAAGACAGAGCACTGATGTATTGTTTTAGAATATCTATTGATGAAACTGATTTTTCAGTAGTCCATAGAGAGCCTCTGACATGTCAAGCACTAAACTAAATGTTCCAGAAACAGAGATCACCACCAGCACCTGACAAAATACATAAATAAAAATCATTACTGTCTTTAGAAAATCAGAAAGCAGACTGTAATTCAGTCAAGGTCCCATCCAACAAGTTCTACACAAGAAACCAGTGAGATCCTGACTCTGTAATTCCAAGTTTCTAAGTTTCTAAATAAGATCCTATTTCCACTGCACATGCAAATTTCATCTTTTTTGTACCCTCATTTATTCCAATCTCTGTTTCTGAAATAAACATTTTAGTTTAAAAACATATTATGCAACAAATGACATGAAAAAGAAACAGAGGGGAACTGTTTTAGATTAGAAAAGGCTTAAGGGACAGAACAAAAGAACATGTGTGGAATATGTTTAGATTCTGAATCCAAAAAATGTAGAAATCCAGAAATCTGAATCCAAGGCAAACGTGGAAAGCTTTTGGAGACAACCAGGGAATTTTTATTATTATGGTCTGGGTATTATGATTCTAAGAATTATTGTTAATTTTGTGAGGTGTGATAAATGGCCTTGTGATTATATAAGAAAATGCCCACAATTTTTAGAACTATATTATAAAGTATGTAGGGAGAAAATGACATGAAACCTGAAATATGCTTTAAAATATTAAGGGGAAAAGCAGGAAGCAGCTATGACAAAATCTTGATGATAATCTAGGTTTTGTTTTATGGGAAATTATTCTATGACTCTTTCTCTTGAATTTTTCATGGTAAATTTAGAAAATATATATGAGCAAAACACCTCTAGCAGTTATCACACAATAACCTATCTTTACCTATGATAATAACAGAAACTCAAACACGCATTTTGTATTAGACTATTTATCATGTGAGTTTCCTGGCTTTCTCAGACACAGCAGCGTACTTTTAGTTCGATAAAACCCTCTAAAGCAAACCCCAGAGATCTTGTCATTTTGCCCAAGCATCCTTCTGGGCGGTTTGCTCAAATGAGAAATGAAATGAAAAACTGCTGCCTTACGGAGGTTTCATCCTGGTGAGGGCCACTGGCGGTGGACAGCAAGCCGAGAAACTAATAGATATAAATGTATCAGGTGGTAAGTGTTAACAAGAACAATAAAGCAGAATGAGGGAACAGAGAATAGTGGGGCAGGTGCAGTTTTACACTGGGTGGTCCAGCATTGCTTTGCTGATGGGTGATACTGGAAAAGAGCCTTGAACAAGGTGAGAAAACAGGCCACGTGGTTGCGAGTAGGGGGCCCTCCAGACAGAGGGAACAGCAAGTGTTGGTGAGTCAGGAGACAGTCGTGGGGGCAACGTGACAGGTGATGAGGTCAGAGTGGAGCCTGGACCAGATGATGGAGGGCTGAGCCAGGGGTCCCCAAGGCCACCCCCAGGTTCAGGGATCCTCAGGGGGACGGATGGGCTCCATCCATACTCATACTCATGGATGTGATTTATTACACTAAAGGATCCCAACCAAGGTCAGCAAAGACAAAAGGTGCGTGGGGTGAAGTCTGGGAAACCAGCTGCAGCTTCCAGAGTCCCCTCCCCGGTGGAGCCACACGGAATACCCTGTATTCCGCCAGCTGCGTGTTGTGACAAAGCACGTGAACTCCTGACCCCCAAGGAAACGCACTCTAGACACAGGGCTTTCACGGAGGACTGTCCATGGGGTACCCTCTGCCCGTCAGGTACCCACAACCCAGACTCCCAGAAGGAAAGCATGTGCTCAGCATAAAGCATACTGTTTGCACCAACAGCTTAGAGATGATGAGCCACTCATGTAAGTTAATGGTGGGAACCTTCCCACAATCTCAGTTCCCAGGTGCCCGCCCAGGGCTAACCCTGCAGGGTTAGCGGCCAGGATGGCGGTGCTGGCTCTTTCTCTGCATAAGGACCTCGAAGGCAGCGGGAAGGCTTCCGGAGCATGGGAAGGAGAGGGTGGAAGTGGGCAATGGAGGATGCCAGGGTCCCCCCTTTCTTCCCCCTCTAGGGGTAGAAACACGAGGGAGAGCAGAGAACCCCCCCCCTTCTGAATGCCAATGCTGGAGTCATGCTTCCCTGGGCACAGCCCGCCCCAGGAAGCATCCACAGAGTCAAGAGCCTCCATCGATGTAGAGCATCTACTCAGAGCAGAAGGGAAAGCTTGTTCTACATTCTGAGGCCAAAAAACACAATGGCCGCACTTGACTCTCAAAAGCCAGTGGCAATGTATCAGCCTGGGGCTTCCAGAGAAATGGAATCAAAGGGGTATATGTGTGGGTAACGAGATTCAAGTTATGGGCTCTATGTGGCTGACCAGTGTGAGATCTGTAGGGCAGGCCAGCAGGCTAGAAATTCTCCCACTGCAGCTAACGTTCTCTTTTGTCATGGAAACCTGGATTTTATTCTTAAGGCTTTCAACTCATGGGGAGAGGTCCACCGAGGTTGCAGGGCAGTGGTGGTGGTGGCTGGGGGAGGGGGCGGTGGGGGGTGATGATCTCCTACTCTTCAAGTCAGCTGATTGTAGATGTTAACACCTTCATCTACAAAATGCTTTCACAGCAACAACTAAGTCAGTGGCTAGTTGAATCTCTGGAGACCAAGGGCCAGTCAAGTTGAAACTAACCACTGCAGATGGGAGCAGGAGCCTGAACAAGCAGGTCAGAGGGGTGATCTCCATGCACACTCAGCAGGCTGGAAATGGACTGTGGTACAACCAGGTGAAGTCAGGCTGGTCAAGGGCCAAGCCCATGAGTGCCTTTGAAGTCTTCTTGAGATGATTTGGTAAAGAATCCGCCTGCAATGCAGGAGACCTGGGTTCGATCCCTGGGTTGGGGAGATCCGCTGGAGAAGGAAACGGCTACCTACCTACTCCAGTATTCTGGCCTGGAGAATTCCATGGATGGAGAAGCCTGGCGGGCTACAGTCCATGGGATCCCAAAGAGTGGGACAGGACTGAGCAATTTCAATTTTCAGTTTACATATTCTGGGCTTCCCAGGTGGTACTAGTGGTGAAGAACCCACCTGCTAATGCAGGAGATGCAAGAGACACAGGTTCGATCCCTGGGTCGAGAAGATCCCCGGGAGTAGGAAATGACAACCCACTCCAGTATTCTTGCCTGGAAAATCCCATGGACAGAGAAGCCTGGCGGGCTACAGTCCAGGGGTTGCAAAAAGTTGGACACAACTGAGCAACTAACACTTGAGATGATTAAGGTTGAGAGAATCAGGGACCCATGCACTCCACATCTCTCCTGAGGTTGCCCATCCTCTTATGGCTTCTGCTGAAGGCTACACCCTCCCAGAGAACAACCTCAGTTTGAGCTGACCCCTAACTCCACACGGAGGAGCAGGCTTTCCCATTATACACACACTCACAACCCCAGCCAGGTGAATTCAGAGGCAGGGGGCGTACGTATGGCAATTAGAAGTTTATCACAACTTAACACAGTTCTTGGCACATCATGGCTGCTAATTAAATGCTCCTTCTCTGCCCCTTAATTCCAAATGAGATGACATATAGACTTTCCTGGGTGCACTTCTCAATGCTCTGGTCTCTCTAGTTTGTCAGATTTTTCTTAAAATGTCTGGTATCCAAAATCTGACATAAACCACTACAATACTGTAAAGTAATTAGCCTCCAATTAAAATAAATAAATTAAAAACCCTAAAATCTGACATAGTGTTATTAACATTATTAACAAAATCATTATTAATAAAATCTGTTATTAACAAAAGCAGAAGAATTATTTTCTGCGATCAACTGTGCTATTCAGTCACTAAGTCATGTCTGACTCTTTGCAACCCCATGGATTGCAGCACACCAGGCTTCCCTGTCCTTCACCGTCTCCCAGAGTTTGCTCAATCTCATCCTCTGTCATCCCCTTCTGCCTTTAATCAACTACTAGATGCCTATCAATTCAATTAAAGGTGCAGCTGGTTTTTGTTTTTTTTTTAGCTCTGCAACTGTTCACTCAGCAAGTATTTTTTGAGTACGTACTATGTGCCAGGGACTGTTCTAGATATGAGAGACACAGAGATGAACAAGAGGTTACATTCTAGCAGGGAAGACAGACATTAAACAAGCACGCAGGTAAGTAGCTCAGTCATTTCAGATAATAAGAGCTAGGGGAACAGAACCGTCCAATGTCATACGGAGTGACCAGGAATGGGAAGCAGTGCTGGACAGGGTGGTCAAGGAGGACCTCCTCGAGGAGGTGGCTTTGGAGCCTGGACCCAAGTGATGACAAGTTGCTACATAGAAAGTAAAGTATCATATTATTGATTCACTAACCCATCATCCAACAAAAAAAAGCCAAACCTACACTTGTTCACCTGAGTTATTAAACCTGATACTCCTGGGCTTTCTTCAGCAAGAGATTTACGTGTTGTGTTTTCATAATAACCACATTTTGATGCTTTGACAACTTGAGGCCTTGTGGATCCTGGAGGGACAACCCCCTTCAAGGGCCAGCCAATTCCTGGAGATGGTAAACTCTCTTGCCAGCACGCCTTCCAAATGCAAACCAACCAATCCACCAACTGCTGCCTCTACTGGGCCCTCACGCTCCAGGCCACTATTTCCTTGCCTTAATCACCCCAGGGCCAGGCACCAGACAGTAAGGATGTCTCCTACACCCCAGAGCCCACTGGGATTATCCAAACTAGCCAATCCTAAATCAGCTCACCACTCCCCTCGCATTGCCTTTCCCAGAGAAATCACAATAAAGGCTCCTGTCCACATTTTCCTCTCGCCCCTGTCGGCCTCTTGAGAACCCTGGTGTTTCCCAGAGTGGCCTCACAGGGCCTGGTATGGCTTGTCTCCTGTCTCCAGGGGACTTCAAATATAAAAAACAAAAAACTTTCACCTTCATAACAGTCATTTCCATGTCTTCATGTCTTATTTAATAAATCTAGGTACATTTTTAAACAGTTATCCTCATTAAATTTCTTCCCATTGTTAGCCTTGGCCTTCGGGGCTTCCCCAATGGCCCAGCAGGTAAAGAATCCACCTACAATGCAGGAGACACAGGAGATGCAGGTGTGATCCCTGGATCAGGAAGATCTACCACAACCCACTACAGTATTCTTGCCTTGGAAATCCCACGGACAGAAGAGCCTGGTGGGCTACAGTCCATGGGGCCGCGGAGGGTCAGACATGACAGAGCAGCTAAGCATGCGTGCAGTCTTGGCCCGGTGGTCCAAGATGGGAGCCAACTCTTGGCTTGTCTCCTTTCACGGTGGGCATCCCTCCCATCTTTGCATTACCTACAGAGTGGCTGAATGCCTCCTGCATGTCGTGTTCACGTTCATCTCACATCACATCACCAGGAGCAGTCGTGGACCATGCCTGTGAGGTTCCCCTGGAGACTCCCTAAGTTAATGCACCCTGGAGGCTCAACAGTAAAGAATCTGCCTGCAGTGTGGGAGACCTGGGTTCAGTCCCTGGGTCAGGAAGGGCGTGGAATTCCACTCCAGTATTCTTGCCTGGAGAACTCCATGGACAGAGGAGCCTGACCAGCTACAGTCCCTGGGGGTGCAAAGAGGTGGACATGACTGAGCAACTAAGCACACATCATGTAATCTAGACACAGGGTCAACTTATCCCAACTTCCCTACAGTCTCCGCATTTGTCCATCTATAACATACAAGCCAATATTAATTGCCTGGGAAATTAAGATATTGGACTATAGCTTGCCTCAATGTCAACCTTAAAAAATGGGCTGAATATCATGTGACTTATGGACACATGGTACACATAGTTGATCCCTATGGACTTCCAGTAATCATCATGTTATTTTTAAAACTCTTGTCAGATACTGTAGCTAAACATATTAATCTAAGGGTCCTGGAATTTCAACTTACCTCCATTTTAAAAAACTGGGACACTTTTACTGTAAATTCCCTGGTGAAGTTACAGTAAAGAATTCTATGGACAGAGGAGGCTGGTGGGCTATAGTCCCTGGTGTCACAGAGTCGGACACAACTGAGCGACTAACACTTACTGTAACTAAGATTCATCAGTTGTTTGCTCCGTAAAAATTTCATTTTACTGATAAAATGTATGGGAATTTGGGAATGACACATGGCAATGATATTCATTCAGAGCAAAGATGTAATTATTGGTAAATCATGATGTAATATTCCCAACATGTTAAAATTAATAAATTCTGGGCACTCATTAGTACCAAAATTATGAATATT
Source organism: Redunca redunca (assembly GCA_006410935.1). Taxonomy (NCBI): domain Eukaryota; kingdom Metazoa; phylum Chordata; class Mammalia; order Artiodactyla; family Bovidae; genus Redunca; species Redunca redunca. The sequence goes on from SJYQ01095252.1 coordinate 25,652, forward strand.
GCCCATAGTTTAAAGAATTTAAAAGACAAATTAAAACTGAGAACTATAAAATTAGAAGGAAAACTATTTTTTCAAAGAACTGCTAATTTTTTCCACCTCTACACATGCTTCAAACAATAGAATATTTTCACATTTCCCATGANTTTTTCAAAGAACTGCTAATTTTTTCCACCTCTACACACGCTTCAAACAACAGAATATTTTCACATTTCCCATGAATGCTTCTTAAATTAGAGCATGGGATGTGTTAAACTGATGCATATTTTTATTACATATTTTTATTATGTTGTTTTAAAAATAAAAATTAGTCTTAAAAAGGACTTGGGAATTCATTATTTTATTTTTAATTTAAGGGCTAGAAACTAGAAGCTACTTTATATCAATTAAAAAGAAATGATTATACTCTGACTATTCTGTGCTTTATTGCACTTGAGGATTTTTTTCCCAGTGCAACAAAGAAAACGTCCAAAAGCAAGAACTTTTGCAATGTTTTCATTTGGAAAAGTCTTCAAGTTTTGATTGCTCTTACAAATTAATAGCCTTCCAAGATTTAGCCCTTTACCCAGGAAAAAAATTTAATCACCTGTTTTCTTGATCCAAAATAAGTGCTTTTCTCCTTGTTATTCTAAAATGAGGGGTGAGCAGATTTTGGAGCCTGCAAAGGAAGCCAGAGGACTCAGAGGTGTGGTTTCAGTGTCGATAATTCAGTAGAAGCCTTGCTACTGGGCTAAAGGAGAGAGAATTGACAAAGATTAAGTAGGCCAAAAGCATGAGGAACACAAGAAAGAAGAAAACCAACCCTTAAAATATTAATGCTGACCTCATTTCAAGGCAGGTTGATAATAAAAATGCTATTATAATACCCAGGGAAAACAGTATCAATTTTCAAGTCCCATGATGAAAACAGGGAATGCTTTTAAGGACTAGGGAGAAAAATATTAAATATTTAGGAACCAGATGACATTTCTGTGTGGACTGATTCTGCTTCATGAAATGTATACATTTAATTGCTTTTAAAGGTTGGTGTGATTTGAATCAATAAAGGTTTTTGTTCTAAGTGACTTCAGAGAATTGAAAAACAAATGTCAAGGCTTTGGCGGCCTCAGGCTCTTGGGGATGTGGGAGAGGTTACTCAGCAGAGGAATGAACAATCAGCTGGGATGACTGTGAGCAAGGAAGTGACTTTATTATCACTAGATCCTGTCCCTTTTTAACCGAGGGACCGGAGAGTGTTTGCTGATTTGTTTGTTCATTTATTTGTTCATTCATTTGTTTAATGGTTTGTTATGAAAACTTCAGGCACATACAAAAGTAATAATATAATGAACTTGCAACGACCAACTTCAACACTGACCAACTCTTGGCCAATCTTGTGTCATCTACAATCCTCTACAGCCACCTCTCCAAATACACACAATCTGGCATTATTTTATATACACACACACACACACACACACACACACACACATATATTTAATGTTTACTGATTTGGCTATACCGGGTCTTAGTTGAGGCATGCAGGATCTGTGGGCTAGCTCCCCGACCAGGGATTGAACCTGGGGCTCCCTGCATTGAAAGCTTGGAGTCTTAGCATTGGACCACCAAGGAACTCCCCCAGACACTTTTTTTTTTTTACCTTCTTTTTGGTCACATTTTTGTCACTAACATTTTATGATAGAACTCTGTATTTTATTTATTTGCGTATGTGTGCTCAGTCTTATCCAACTCTTTGCAACCCCATCCCTGGGATTTTCCAGGCAAGAATACTGGAATGGACTAGCATTTCCTTCTCCAGGGTATCTTTCCGACCCAAGGATTGAACCCACGTCAATGGCATCTCCTGCACTGGCAGGCGGATTCTTTACCACTAGTGCCACCATTTATTTTTATTAAATATTTATTTTCACTAATTTGTCTGCAACAGGTCTCAGGTGTGGCATGCGGGGTCTTCACTGCAAACTGCGGGACCCTTAGTTGCGGCAAGCAAACTCTTAGAGCATGTTGGATCCAGTTCCCTGACCAGGAATTGAACCCGGGCCCCCTGCATTGGGATTGTAGAGTCCTAGCCACTGGACTACCAAGGAAGTCCCAAGCTTTTTATTTTAAAGGGGTGGATATATTCAACAGCATTTTTATGGTTTATAAAATTTTTTATGGTTTAATTTTATAGCTAAAGAAATTAAAAGTTTAACTTTCATGTACCTTAAAGTGCTATTCACCTACCAGTGAATTTTCTGCCTTTAAGTGAAACTAATGAGAAATGTGTATAAAATTGGGCATTATTTTGAAGTGACTTCTAGATATCATATAATTTCTTCTGTAAATATTTTGGTATAGGATGTATGAGAGTGTGTGGGTGTATGATTATTTTTACATATAGTCACAATATCATTATTTTCACTAAAACTCTTCATACTCAGATTTCTTCAGTTGTCTCATCAGTGTTTGTAAACCTGACCTGTTGGAGGCAGGGCCCAAACAATCTGCACATTGCATTTCATCAATATGTCTCTTTTGGTAAAAAATATTTTCTTGGCCACCCCACATGGCCTGTGGGATCTTAGTTCCCCAAATTAGGATCAAACCGGTGCCTCTTGCCTTGGAAGTACCCTTTCTACTTGACAACCAAGGAAGTCCCTTGTCAATATGTCAATTATTTTAATGCCCAGGTTCTTTTTCTTGTTTTCTTGTAATTTTTTGCTGTTGGAAAAAAAATCAGGTCATTTGCCTTGTATACTGTAGTTTCCCACATTCTGGGTTTTATGACGACATCCTCTTGGTATAATGTTGACATGCTCCTCTGACCCCAGTACTTCCCATGGTTTGTAGTTAGACTTAAAGACTTGATCCAGTTCAGTTCAGTGGGCAGGAGAGGGGCAGAATATAAGTGGAAATTGTAAGCTTCCAACAAGAAGCAGCTCACATCTAGTTGTCTCTTTTTATGCAGTTTGTGATCATGCATGATCCTTGTCTAGACTCTATTTCATTCGCAAACACCTGGACACCAACTGGATATTTTTAGATGTGGTACTGAGATCATGGCCATGTGTCGGGGAAAAAAAAAAAAACAATTTGATCTTTTAGAGATGTATACTGAAATATTTACAGATTTTTCTATCGTGTAATCTTGTATCTTCACTTACAGAAGCTGAAAAGCTTCTGGAAAGAGAAATATCTATCAGAAACAGTTCATATTGGAAGAGCAGATCAAAAGACTCATTATTTCCCCCTTATTGACCAATTTTCAAAATAATACATTGATTCTATAGGACTCTTAGGATAGTGAGTTGGTTTTTCAAAGAATTGCAATGTGGACTCATGGATTTTAATATCTTTAATAAGTGATATGGCCGTTTTTATCCAAAAATGTTCGGGCACTGCACCTAGACCTACATAGCTGTAAAAGCAACTTTCTTATGATAATTATTTTTCAAAAAAGCAACAGTAAAAAATAATGAGGTGACAGGAGAGGGGACAAGAAGGGTTTTAAAATGTGGCCTAACGAACAAACACATTAGGGACATTAAGCAAGGAAGTTCCAAACAAGGAACCCTACTGCTCAATTCCCCAAGGATGGTGAGTGGTGGGACTGAAGTCTGACCAGAAAGAGAAAATGCGAACTTTGACCTTGGCTAATCCGAGCTTCCACTGTTTGGGGCCATAGTGAGTCTTCTGATATGAATAGCCATTCTTTTTTCCCCTTTATAGAGGGGGTTATGTGGGATAAGAGAACTAATCCCGCAGCCCCTGCAGTTCTCTATGAAAGTCAGGTAGGAAATGAGCTGTGTCCTCAGCCTAACCCCACATCTAATAACCAGGAATGATAAGACAACGGTCAGTGTTCTTTGTTAATTCTTCCATCACCTGGTGACTCTACGGCTGATAGAGCTCATCTGAAGGAATTCATTAGCATCCTCTTATTAGCTGGGTAGCAGACACGCTCAGCTCCGCCCACCCAGACAACAGTGGGAGGGGAGACTGACTCCAGGATGGAAATCACTGCTGATGCCACCACGCGGCAGCTCTCAAAATCCAGGGATTCTGAGACCTTAAGAAACCACCCCCAAGGGTGCTGCAGAAAGATGAGCAGACCCTTATTAAAGGGATAATTAGTTGCCCTTGAATCTGCAGCAAATGGAATGCATTAATAATTCATAGGCAGCCATGCCTCCCCCGCCCCTTCCTGGAAGACAGGCTTCCTGTGTCTTTAAGTTCTTAGGGGAGCCCAACCGAGCTGTTATTAGTTATTAGGGAGATGAGGGCAGCAGCCCTGAGCTGGCGTGGGAAAGCTGCAGAAATCCTACGTGGCCCATTGGGACCGGCTGTTTGATCCCAAGAGGAATTGGTGGCAAAGAGAGAAGTATATGGAAATCAGGCAAGAAACTAAAGAGATACAAAATACCAAATGAATAAAATCTGAGAGATAAAGAAAGGAACTGTGGATGTTTTAGGGATGTTAGTCCCTTCCCTAAAGTAGGTAGGGACAGTAGAAGTAGATGAACTGAAGGAAATAAGGGCCAGAAAAAGCCATACCAATAAATAATAGCAGTATCTATATTTTTATATAGACCTTCACCATTTTCAAAGGGCACTATCTCAATTGAGCCTAAAAGCATATTCTTAGGGTAGGTGTGATGTAGTCTTTTTTATAGCTATATTTGTTCAGGAAAATATTTGTCATACACAGGGGCCAGGTTTCAGATGACCCAGTTATCAGATGGCCATGCCCCAGAGTTTATACACTCCCTTCTAGTTCCTGGTCGTCCAGATCAGACCTGGGCAAATGATTCAATAATGGTAGCTGAGGTTATTGCTAATTATGAAGTAAATCAACTTAAAATAATGTGCGCACACCCACGTTCATACTAGCATTATTCACAATAGCAAACAGGTGGAAACAACTCAAGTGTCCACTGACAGATGAATGGATGAACAAATGAAGCATGGAGACACAATGGAGTATGACTCCACCTTGAAAAGGAAGCTCGTTCTGACACAGGCTACAACATGGGTGAGCAGAAGACAATATGCTCAGTGAAATACGACCCCCACCAAAGGAGACACTGTATGATTCCACTCATACGAGATATCCAAAGCACAGTCTATGGTCGAAAGGACAGCTGGGTCATTCAACACGCATTCACACTTGAAAAATTAGTTGGGTTGAATTCATGGGTGTCCCCATGAAAAGATGTGTTCAAGTACTAACTTCAGATATCTGTGAATGTGACCTCATTTGGAAATAGCATCTTACAGATATCATCAAGGTAAGATGAGGGTGATGCTGGAATAGTCTGGGCCCTAATTCAACATGACTAGTGTTCTTATAAGAAGAGGCGAGAGGCATAAAATTGTTATAGACTGAATTGTGTCCCACCACGAATTTATATGTTGAAAGTCCTGACCCCCGAAGTGATTGCTTATAGAGATAGGGTCCTATAGGAGGCAATACAGTTAAATGGGAGCTTACCAGGAGGCTGAGTGGTAAAGAAGCCTCCTGACAATGCAGGGGATGCCAGAGACATGGGTTCAACCCCTTGGATCAGGAAGATTCCCTGGAGGAGGAAATGGCAACCCTCTCCAGTATTCTTGCCAGGAAAATTCCATGGACAGAGGAGCCTTATGCGCTATAGTGCATGGGGTTGCAGAGTCAGATATGTGACCGAGCGCAAGGCTAAATGAAGTCGTAAGGGTGGGGCCCCAATCCAATAGGGCTGGTGTCCTTAGAAGAGAAGAGAGAAACACCAGAGAGTTCCCCTTCTCTCCAGATGCCTACAGAGAAAAGGCTACGTGAGGACAGAGCAAGAGGTGGCCACCTATCAGCCAGTAAGAGAGGACTCAGATGAAACCAACCCTGATGGCACCTAGATCTGGGACTTCCAGCTTCCAGAACTGTGAGAAAAAATTGCTGGGGACTTTCCTGGCGGTCCGGTGCTTAGGACTGAGAGCTTCTACTGCAGAGGGCAAGGTTCAGTCCCTGGTCAGGGAACTAAGATCCCACACGCACATGAGGCAGCAAAAAATAAATTTCTGTTGGGTGAGCCCCTCAATTTGTGGTATTTGGTTATGCCATCCTAGCAGGCTAAGAAACACAGACACACAGGGAAAACCACCCGAAGATGAGAAGGGGATGGGGTGATGCATTTGCAAGTCAAGGGACACCAAAGATTGCCAGCTAAGCAGCAGAAGCCAGGGGAGGAGCCCGGGACAAAGTCCCCTTAGACCTCCAGAGGGAGTCCACCCTGTCAACACCTAGATTTTGGACTTCTGGCCTCCAGAACTATGAGGAAAGCTTTCTGTTGTTTTAAGCCACCGGATTTGTGGTACTTCGCTATGGCAGCGTCAGGAAACTAACACAGCGTAGACCTTGTTTCTGAAGAGAAACAGCTTGGAAAGAAGGCAGACTTATGAGCAAAAGAGACCTGGGGACAGATCCAGCTCTGGCCCTCACCGGTGCTGGTAGCGCCTGTGGCAAAAACTAGCCCTTTGTTGGGGGCAGGGCCAGAGGGCAAAGGGGGCTCCACCAGAGTCACAGCCACGCCAACAAAGTGCCAAAGTCAACATGTTCTACTGCTCACCTTGCAAATATTCCTTCATAAAACTCTGAAGGCCAGATTGTAATCCAGAATCTTGGGCTTTCCAGAATATTCTGGCAGCTTGGAGAAATTACCCCTCTCACTCACAATATCTCAGCTTGTTAAGAGTTGATTACAGGACTTCCCTGGTGGACGAGCGGTAAAGAATCCACCTGCTAGTGCAGGGAACATGGGTTCGGTCCCTGATCCAGGAAAATCCCACATGCCACGGGGCAGCTAAGCCCTTGAGCCACAACTGCCAAAGCCCGCACGCTGCCACAAGAAGCCACACACCGCAACTAAAGAGTAGCCCCTGCTGTCTGCAGCTAGAGGAAGCCTGCATGCAGCAATAAAGACCCAGCGTAGCCAAAATATCAATCAATCAAAAAAAAAAAGGACTCCACCCTTCCAGGGCATGGATTAGATCCCTGGTGGAGGAATTTCTGCATGCTGTGGGGTGTGGCCAAGAAGAAATTAACAAAATTTTTAAAAGATTAATGTTTTTATAAAAAGAGTTAATTACAGCTGACCCCCAAACATCCAGGGGTTAAGGGCACTGATCTGTATGCAGCACAAAATCTGTGGATCATTTAAAGTCAGTCCTCTGTATCCATGATTCTACATTTGTGCTTTCAACCTATCTCGGATCACGTAGTGCTATTTTTTATTGGGGGAAAGAATCCATGTATAAGTGGATTTGTGCAGTTCAAACCTGTGTTGCTCAAGGGTCAAGGGTACTTTTCGCTGAAAAACCAGAACATGACTGTGGGTAACAGGCAGCAATATGACCCATGGAGTCCAGGCACGGTCTACTGTGCTCCTACCCCCTCCATACAAATAACCCTGCACAATTTTCCCCGAAGTGAGGCACAGAAAAAAAACCTCTTTCATTTTCAATTAGCAAGGGATATGAAATCCTTTTTAATGGTTTAACTAGACCTCTGGGTCAGATTCTCTCTTTCAAAATAATTAGACTACGGTGATACACTGAAACTAGCTTTCTTCAATAACATTTTCCTTTTGTAACAGTCTTAACAGAATTCAAATATTCATTACCACCGATTCATATAACCTGAGCTCATTTACCCAATTTAAATGAAAATCTAAGTAGGTCAGTCAGGAGTTAGGGGACCTTTTTGAGGCATCTGGTGTTTGGAGAAGAAGCTAGAAACTATTCATATTAGAATCATTTTTCTGCTCAGCCTGGTATATATAAGTAGAGGGCAGGGAAGCCAGCTTGAATTTCCTTTACCTTGAGTGAACACGAGGGCTTCGTCCTCTAGAACCGGGGTCCCCAGTCTCTGGGCTGCAGACCGTTACCTCCCGTCAGATCAGTGGTGGCATTAGATTACAAATAAAGTGCGTGGGGAGAGGGGGCACTGAAGGGGATGGGGCTTCCCTGGTGGTCCAGTGGTGATGAATCTACCTGCCAACGCAGGCAACACGGGTTCGATCCTGGTCTGGGAACTAAGAGCCAAATGCTGCAGGGCAACTAAGCCCATAGGCCACACCTACGGAAGCCTGCACACCTAGCGTCCGTGCTCCACAAAAAGAGAAGGCACTGCCACGGGAAGCCTGCACACCACAGCTGGAGAGTAGGCCCCACTCTCTGCAGCTAGAGAAAAACTGTGCGCAGCAACAAAGACCCAGCACAGCCCAAAATCACGTAATTAAAAAAAAAGAAAGTGCACGATAAACGTAATACTCTTGAGTCCTCTTGAAACCACCCCCCACCCCAGTCGGTGAAAAAATTGTCTTCCACGAAGTGGGTCCCTGGTGCCAAAAAGGCTGGAGACTCCTGCTCTAGAACAAGGATCTCCACGGATTGGTACCCGTTGGGGGCCTGTTAGGAACCGGGCTTCACAGCAGGAGGTGAGTGGCAGGTGAGTGAGTGAAGCTTCATTTGTATTTACAGCTGCTCCCCATTGCTTGCTTCTCTCTGGTCCGTGGGAAAACCATCTTCCACAAAACCACTCCCTGGAACCAAAAAGGTTGGGGAACACTATTGTAGATACTGCATAAAATCTGAGAGTGAAAGTGAAGTCGCTCAGTCGTGTCCAACTCTTTGCGACCCCATGGACTGTACCTGCCAGGCTCCGCCATCCATGTGATTTTCCAGGCAAGATTACTGGAGTGGGTTGCCATTTCCTTCTTCAGGGGATCTTCCCAACCCAGGGATCAAACCCTATATAAAATCTAAAGATTTTGAAATACAAATAATGAGAGAAAAAACTCCCCAAAGGAAAAATATTAGAAATGTGAAGATGTCACATATGTTTAATATTAATTTTAGTATGATAAGCTTGATCATTATTATGACCATTACCTAAATGAACTTAACATTTAGCTTGTAGGTTTCCATGAGTCATGTCCTAACCTGATGCTGCCATTGCTTCAGTTCTATCCATGAAACTTCATAGTAACTTCATGGTGGACAGCTGTCTTTTTCCAAAGAAATTAACGTCATTCAGAGTGGATAACTTTTCCTTCTGTTTTGCCTTTCAGAATGTATCCTGGAAACTGATAGCTTCATATACTAGAAAGAAGAAAGAGAAGTCCAACTCAATGATTATCTACTCATATTTTTAGAAAAGACGTAACTTCTTATAAAGGTTGAACAGGGACACTTATGATGCTACAATACTGAAGGATGAAAGAGAATGTAAGTGACTATTTTCCAATGCATGTTGTTGTTGCTGTTGTAATTTACAGAAACAGTCCTTTTGTGAGACAACATCGGAATGTTTCTAAAGACAGACAAGGAGACATAATTGCTGTTTTGGAAAATAAGCTCAGTGAAAAACAGGGAGCCATCTGGGAGGAACCTAAGGGTACACTGCACAGCATCTCAGTAATTTATCAGAATCCAGAATCTCAAATCTGATACTCCATCTTATATATTTCAAAGCACAATGTTGCTGTGTGCTAACCCAATTCAGAAGAGACCAGAATGTCAACTCACTAATTTCTGATGATACATGGACTGGTTTATTTGCACTGTTTTGCTCATGCCTCTGGGAAGGCATAGTGGTCCAACCTGCGTTCTTATTCTCAGGCATCATGGATCTTGAGAAGCTACATGACTAAACAGGAGGTTGCTTGGGAAACACAGAATGAGAGCAAAGAACAGCAGATATTTTTGAGGGCAACTCTATTTGGAGAAGGCGATGGCACCCCACTCCAGTACTCTTGCCTGGAAAATCCCATGGACGCAGGAGCCTGGTAGGCTACCGTCCATGGGGTCGCGAAGAGTTGGATATGACTAAGCGACTTCACTTTCTCTTTTCACTTCCATGCATGGAGAAGGAAATGGCAGCCCACTCCAGTATCCTTGTCTGGAGAATCGCAGGGATGGGGGAGCCTGGTGGGCTGCTGTCTATGGGGTCGCACAGAGTTGGACACGACTGACATGACTTAGCAGCAGCAGCAGCAGCTATTTATATTATGGCGACTCAGAGCAGATGTCTCCTGACCAGATTGTTACTATTCTCTAGAGTAAATATTTTATAGATTGAAATTCCTTTTCGTCTTGTATTATGTGTGTGTGTTAGTTGCTTAGTCATGTCCGATTCTTTGTGACCCCATGAACTGTAGCCCACCAGGCTCCTCTGTCTGTGGAATTCTCCAGACAAGAATATTGGAGTGGGTTGCCATTCCCTTCTCCAAAGGATCTTCCTGACCCAGGAATTGAACCCGGGGCTCCTGCATTGCAGGCCGATTCTTTACCATCTGAGCCACCAGGGAAGTCCTCTTGTATTATGACCCACCACCATGATCTGAATGGATTCATGTTTATTCAGGATCCCATGGACTTATGTGAAGTCAAGGCTTTAGAGCTGTATTACATAAACAATACCATAGATATATATAAACAATACCATAGATATATATAAACAATACCATAGATACATTGTTGGTTATATTTGACTCTTGAATTCATCCTGGGTGACTGCAGACAGCAAACAAACACAACCCTGAAATGCTGCAGACTCAGAACTTTTTACTGGCAGACAGTAATTGATCAGTTTATCCCAGAAGTGTAAAGAAGTTTTCTGATTGACCAATTAAAAGTTTAAAGGCCAGCCCTTTTGCAAAAAGATGAAAATCGTTGGGGCAGAGGAAGGAATCAGAATTCTGAGAAGATCAAAGAAAAGTTTAGAGAAGAAAAGATCAGACACCCATATTGGAAGCTTCAGTGGTGGGCACAATAGCAATGATAACTGGAATATGTCACAGATGGGAGAGAACTTCAACAGAGTGACTAAGAGAAGAGCTTTGATGTCTTGGGATGAGGGACTCACCATATACCTCTCAAACCTTAAATCACATGCATTTCCAGGACACATCACAGAAGCAAACGCATGTTGCTTTACTCTTCTTCCCTTTAGATGCTGTTTTTCTTTTTGTGTTTAAGTATACTTTGTTGTTGTTCAGTCACTCAGTCGGGTCCGACTCTTTGCGACTCCATGGACTGCAGCACGCCAGGCTTCCCTGTCCTTCACCATCTCCCAGAGCTTGCGCAAACTCATGTCCATTGAGTCGGTGATGCCATCCAACCATCTCATCCTCTGTCGTCCCCTTCTCCTCCTGCCTTCAATCTTTCCCAGCATCAGGGCCTTTTCTAATGAGTCAACTCTTTGGATCAGGTGGCCAAAGTATTGGAGCTTCAGCTTCAGCATCAGTCCTTCCAATGAATATTCAGGACTGATTTCCTTTAGGATTGACTGGTTTGATTGCCCTGTAGTCCAAGGAACTCTCAAGAGTCTTCCCCAACACCACAGTTCAAAAGCATAAATTCTTTGGTGCTCAGCCTTCTTTATGGTCCAACTTTGACATCCACGCATGACTACTTACTGGAAAAACCATAGCTTTGACTAGATGGACCTTTGTTGGCAAAGTCTCTGCTTTTTAATACGTTGTCTAGGTTGGTCATAGCTTTTCTTCCAAGGAGCAAGCGTCTTTTAATTACATGGTTGCAGTCACCATCTGCAGTGATTTTGGAGCCCCCCCCCCAATAAAGTCTGTCACTATTTCCATTGTTTCCCCATCTATTTGCCATGAACTGATGGGACTGGATGCCATGATCTTAGTTTTCTTACTGTTGAGTTTTAAGCCAGCTTTTTCACTCTCCTCTTTCCTTAATCAAGAGGCTCTTTAGTTCCTCTTCGCTTTAGTAACTTTGAAAAGTCTTTAAAAATGGGGTCCACATACAGTAACTTACATACTTCAAAAAGGTATTGGGATTTCCCTGGCAGTCCAGTGGTTAAGACTCTCAGTTACCAATGCAGGGGGTGTGGGTTCAATTCCTGGTTGGGGAACTGAGATCCCACATGCTATGGGGTATGGCAAAAAAAAAAAAAAAGGCATGGAGTAATGAAAAACTGTGGCAGTTCCTGAAATGTTAAATGTAGAATTACCATATAATCCATCCACTTCTAAGGATATACCCAAAGAACTGAAACCAGGGTCACGAACAGATATCCATACACCCATGTTCGCAGCCTTATTAATTATAATAGTCAAAATTGGGAAGCAACCCATGTTCACTGATGAGTAAATGGATAAGCAAAAATTAATATATACATAATGATGGAATATTTTTAACCTTAAAAAGGAAAGAAATCTTGACACATGCTTCAGTATGGATAAACCTTGTGGATATTATACTCAGTGAAGTAAACCAGGCACAAAAAGGCTATATGATTCTACCCATCTGAGGTACCTAGAGTAGTCAAATTCATAGAAAGAATGGAGGTTGCCAGGAGCTGGGGGAAGAAGGACTGGGAGTGAGTGGTTAGTATGCAGGAAGTTACAGTTTGGAAAGATGAACAAAGCTCTGGAGATAGATACTGTGATCTTTTCATGACAATACGAATGCCACTGAACTGTGCACTGAAAATTAGTTAAAATGGTAAATTCTGCTGTGTATATTTTACCACAATAAAAAAGGATGCTTATTGCTTTTGAACTGTGGTGTTGGAGAAGACTCTTGAGAGTCTCTTGGACTGCAAGGAGATCCAACCAGTCCATCCTAAGGGAGATCAGTCCTGAATATTCATTAGAAGGATTGATGCTGAAGCTGAAACTCCAATACTTTGGCCACCTGATGCAAAGAGCTGACTCATTTGAAAAAACCCTGATGCTGGGAGGGATTGGGGGCAGGAGGAGAAGGGACGACAGAGGATGAGATGGTTGGATGGCATCACCGACTCGATGGACATGAGTTTGAGTGAACTCCGGGAGTTGGTGATGGACAGGGAGGCCTGGCGTGCTTCAGTCCATGGGGTCGCAAAGAGTCGGACAGGACTGAGCAACTGAACTGAACTGAACTGAACTGATTCCTTAGTTTTAAAAAGCGATGGAGTGAAAAAAAAATTTTTTCCTCCTATTTCATTTTCACCCAGTTCCAAAGTTGGAGTTGTTGGGTCAGCTAAAAATTTAGTTTGGATTTTTCTGTAAGATGTTATGGGAAAACATTTACAATAGCCAAGACCTGGAAGCAATGTAAATATCTACTGACAGATGAATGGATAAAGATGATATGGTCCATATATACAATGGAATATTATCTGGCCATAAAAAAGAATGAAATAATGCCATTTGCAGCAACATGGGTGGAGTTAGAGACTATTATACTAAGTGAAGGAAGTCAGAGAAAGACAAACATCATGACACCACTTCTGTGCGGAATCAAAAAAGAAATGACACAAACGAACTTATTTACGAAACAGAAAGACTCACAGACATAGAAACTAAATCTATGGTTATCAAAGGAGAAAGGAGAGTGGAAGGGGTAAATTAGGAGCCTGGGGCTAACACAGACACACTGCAATGTAGAAAACAGATAACCAACAAGGACCTACTGTAAGTACAGGGAACACTACTCAATAGTCTGTAATAATCTAAATGGGAAACGAATCTGAAAAAGAATATACACACAAACACATATATAAATCAAGCACTTTACTGTACACCAGAAATCACAGCACTGTAAATCAACTATGTGCGTGCCAAGTCGCTTCAGTCCTGTCCAACTCTTTGCAACCCCATGGACTGTAGCCCGTCAGGCTCCTCTGTCCATGGGATTCTCCAGGCAAGAAAATTGGAGTGGGTTGCCGTGCCCTCCTCCAGGGAAATCAACTGTACTCCAATATAAAATAAAAAATTTAAAAAAATTAAATATTTGAAAAACAAAGAAAATAGAAAACAGAATTTCTATTGTTTGAGCCAAGCAAACTAATACAGGAGACTAGAACTTGTAGGGGTAATCCCTCCCATTCTGACTCCTCTGGTGGTGAAAAAGTTCTTTTCTATGTGGAGTGAAATCCTCCTCTCCATAACTACTTTTATTTCTGCTTGTTAGAACAACCCAGAAGAAATCGGCTTTCACTTTTATGTGACAACGCTCAATTATTCCTAGAACCAAAGAACTTTAAATCTATAAAGTATCTGAAGAGATCACATTGGGAGCCTCGCCAGAGATGTACACCCCATTGCTGGTACACAAAGGCGGTTGGGTGAGACCCCGGGTTTTTATATCAACTATCAAAGTATAAAAAGGAGGCTGCCAACAGTGAAATGGCCTTCTTGGAAAAAGATAGAATTTTAGTTTCTGCCCTGCTGTAACCTGGTTCTTTGATAGCATGATTAGAGTTAGTGTATTAACAACATAGTCCTTCCTTTTAGCTTTTTCAGGAAGCAGAAGCTGAGATGGAGTTAAGAGTGCCAGCAATTTCTTGGAGAAAGGGGTGGGAGGAAAGCCTGGAGGAGATAAAGAGGGAAAAATGAGAACAAGGCAGGGGAAGCTTTCAGAGCAGGATGCTAGCCTGACCCTTGGGGAAGGAGAGGGGGAAGCAAGTGTGACTGAGTGGAGAGAGCCCGGACTGTGTGGCAGGCCTCAGAGTCTTTTTTTTTTTTAATATTGATTTTTAATTGACTGATGATTGTTTTATAATATTGGTTTGATTTCTGTCGTACATCAAGGTGAACTAACCATAGGTGTACAGATGTCCCCCCTCTAGATTCTCCGTCCACCTCCTGTCCATTTTCACCCCTCTAGGTTATTACAGAGGGTTATTAACTCAAACTCCGAGGCCCTGTTTGAGTCCCCTGAGTCATACAGCAAATTCCTAGTGGCTAGCTATTTACATATTGTTGGTGTATACGCATCCTTGCTACTCTCAGAGTCTTGCTTGACCCAGCTAAGAGCTCCACGATTTCCCAGGAGAGGCGTCCTGCACTGGGCAGAAACGGCCAGCCTCGTACTATCCGGGAGCCCAGGCGTGGCAGAGGGCTGCCTGGGCACTTTGTGTGTGTGTGTGTGCGTGAGTCGCTCAGTCACGTCCGACTCTTTGCAACTCCATGGACTGTAGCCCGCCAGGCTCCTCCATCCATGGGGATTCTCCAGGCAAGAATACTGGAGTGGGTTGCCATGCCCTCCTCCAGATCTTCCTGACCCAGGAGTTGGACCTGGGTCTCTTCCATTGCAGGCAGATTCTTTACCATCTGAGCCACCAGGGAAGACCCAGGGCACAGTGTGGCTTCATCCAAAGGCTGAGTAGAGCCTAAAGGTGATGTGACTGAAGGCTCCCAGTTACCTACACTCCCTGAGGCTGAAGGGCAAGTTCTTCTTTCAGGGCAATCCCAACTCTATAACCCCACAGCTGCCACTTCCGTCTACACACTCTGACTCTCCAGGCTCCTCTAAGATTAGGGCTCTTGAGTCTTAACATAGGACTGGCTGTGATGAAACGATGGCATCTGTCTCCGCCCACTAGTGAGCTGGCTGGAGGCTGCACTGGGTTTTCCAGCAGCCTCGTCAGCCTGTTGGTTTGTAATCAGCTCACAATCAGCCCTGTTCTACCGATCCAAGTTTCGCTCCTTTCTTTCTGGGTTGTTGATTTCAGTACCCAAATATAGGCATTTCATATTTTGACCAAGACCTCCAAGTTATCTATGAACAGCCGCTGATGCACATGTCAAGATTTTTACTCTTTATATTTTACATTTATATATTATAGAAACCCTTTATATTTTATTTGTAAAGGAAAAAAAACACAGAATTTTACAAGTATGAAGTGGATTCTTTAGCTTTGTTCGTAAACCTAGGAGAGTTTACACAGAAAGTGAAAAGTGGAAGAGATTAGTCAGGACCTCATAAATGACTGGGCTTCCCAGGTGGCGCTAATGCTAAACAACCCACCTGCCAACATGGGCAGATAGAAGATACACAGATTTGATCAAACCACAGTCTTGAGAATCGGAAGGTTGGTTGGTCACATTCTGGGTTTTCTACCAGGTCAGTCCTAAAGGAAATCAGTCCTGAATATTCATTGGAAGGACTGATGCTGAAGCTGAAACTCCAATACATTGGCCACCTGATGCAAAGAACTGACTCCTTAGAAAAACCCTGATGCTGGGAAAGATTGAAGGCAGGAGAAGGGGATGACAGAGGATGCAGTGGTTGGGTGGCATCACCGACCCGTTGGACATGAGTTTGAGCAAGCTCCGGGAGATGGTGAAAGGTAGCGAAGGCTGGCTCACTGCAGTCCATGGGGTTGCAAAGAGTTGGAATGACTGAGCGAATAAACTGAACTGCACCAGGCCCCACTGTAGACAGAAAAGCAACTTGTGCACTCACTACGTGTGATGCTTCTTGCGGTAAGCCACGTACAAATAAATATTAAAAATCTTTCTTTCCAGTGATAAACTGGGTTTAATAACTGGTTTATAGAACCAAGTGCAATTGCTGGTAGAAGGGAATTATTTTATCTACTATCCAAATGTTAAGAAAAGCTATTCCAATGCTATAGTTTCAGAAAGTTGCCATGAAATACAGCTAATATGAAAAGCCTTTTCACAAGGATTTCAGGTCAATGGCAGGCTGACTAGGATGTTGAGGTAAAGAGTGAGGACAAAAGAAATATTCCCCACAGTATAGTCACAGATATGATATTTTAATCATCCTGTTTTGTCATTCTTCAAACCCATATGACTTGTCAAAATGGACTAATATTTTGTTATTTGAAACAAAGGATATAGGCTAACACAAAAGGCACTCCGTAATAAATACTTTGCTTTCACTAAGACACCTACCCCTTAAAAATCTTCCCTCCGCAGAGGCAGCTACTGATACTTCTCTCATTGCAGAAGCGTTCTGTGTGTGTGTGTGTGTGTGTACACACACTCCTCCATGGTAAAGTGCAGGACCAGGCACCAGGCTGCCTGGGTTTGGACCTTGGCTCAACTAGGATCAGTGAGCCACTGACCAAGTTCAGGTTTCTCACTTGTAAAAAGAGGATAATAACAGTATCTCCTCATAAGGATTTTGGCGGATTAAATGAATTAATGCATATAAGTGCTTGGAACTGACCCTGGGCTATTTCAAGATCTTGTAAATGCTAGATATTTCTACCATTATGTACACGTCCCTGTGCTTACATAAATAGGAGTACACGTCAAGTCACCTAATGTATCGGCGCCAAGGGAATCAGCCCCTCTTCACAGCAGCGATGCCCACGGTGTGGGTGGGCCCCATGCTATTTACCATCCCCACCAGGACAGATATCTGTTCCGAAACCAAGACTTTGCATTTATAGACAACCTCGCACCAAAAATTCCTGCATGTGGGTCGCTTGTTCCACATGCCAGTGGATCTAGAGGGTAAGTTCTCCAAGAAGAATCACTAGTATGGCGTGGTGGTAATGGTTTAGTCACTAAGCTGTGTTTGACTCTTTGAACCCCGTGGACAGAGGAGCCTGGTGGGCTATAGTTCCCAGGCAAGAATACTGGGGTGGGTTGAGATTTCCTCCTCTAGGGGATCTTCCCCACCCAGGGATCGAATCTGTAGCTCCTGAATTTCCTGCGTTGCAGGTGGATTCTATACCGCCCAGCCACTGGAGAAGCCCCACTAGGTATGTCACTAGGCATTAAGGTCTTTAACACCCGTAGAGAAAACGCACAATGAATGATGTTTGTTTCTGCTTATACTGGACGTTTGTTGCTATGCTTAGGCGCCCTCTATAAATGATACCATCCCTGACAGCTTGGTGTCCCCCAACAGTGCCCAGACACTGCACACAGCTCTTGCCTGGGGACAGTGCAGTATTTCCGGCTTATTTGTCTCCAGGGTGAAACATCTTTGCTCCCAACTTCAATACAACAAGAGCAAAATATGACGTGAAGGAAGAATGGAAGAATGGGGAAGGGTTGTGAAATGGTTGTGTTTTTTTTAATTGTTTTTATTTCACAGTTCTGGGCAAAGAATGGAATGATTTCCAACTTCCAAACAAGATGGCAGGTTGAAAATGCTCATTAATCTCCCCCACTTCCTAAATCCTCTTAAAGGAATCTGTTTTTAACCAAGGAGTAAAACAATTAGGACAAAGAGAATGAAAAAGGAAACACCAACGCACACAATTTTGGAGGCTGGAAAGGATGCATAAAACAAACTGATTTGCTAGAACCAAGAATTCTGTCTCATGAGCCAGCAGTGGAGAAAGCTGAGAAACAGTCCCAAACCTTCAGAGGTTCCTCTACCAAACTGTCATTTTCATCTCTGGGAGGTGAATGAGGGGCTAAATGAAGGATGACTGGAGATTGCTCACGAATCAGAAAGTCCCCAGTTCCCTTCCCGTTTGCCTCTGGGTTGTGAATTACCAGGCAGAGGTGAGGGCAGGGTTACCAGATAACCAACAGAGGGATGAAGCGGAAGGTCACATGCAGAATACTGTAACTTAGCCACTTTCTCCTGAGCCCTGAATCTGGCTCCCCAACCCTGGTAGGAATCATTCTACCCTCCAATCACGAGATTATAAAGTCCTCAGAGGAATCTGGTCTGATGAAAAGAGAAGCTCACATATAGACCTGATGTGAACCAAGCCACACCCTCTACCTACCCTGATGCCAACTGCAGACAAGCCTAGCCATGTACACAGAGCATTCAGTTAGTCCTATAGGGCCCCTGTGATCAGAGAGCCAACTCCCCAGCTATTGGAGAAAAGCCCCCATCACTGAAGAGAGTGGCCAGGAAATAAACAAACAGAAAGCAAAGCATCCTGGGGAAAACAGACACAGTGGAGAGACTGAGAGAGACTTTAATTATAATACCTAGAAATTTATAAGATACTGAACCATCAGTCAGCAAAGATAAGATGCTATTCTGTAAATTACAGAACACAAAAGAGGTCTTGAAAATTAAAAGTGGAAAACCACAAACAAAAGACCTAAAAGAAAATTTGAGAGATACATTTGAAGGAATTTTGATAGATAAATTTCTGGGAGCAGAAAGCAAAGAAAAAAGAAAAATTTAGAAAGTAAAGATAAGAAAATAAAGGCCCAGTTCAAGATTCTCAACAGCCAGGTTATGGAAATTCTAGAAAAAGAAAACAGGAAAAAAAAAAAAAAGAGAGAGAGAGAGAGATGAGAAAAGTCACTGGAAAAATAAAACAAGAAAATTTCCCAGAACTGAAGAATCTAAGTCTTCAGATTGACATTTAAGGGTTATCAGTCCTTTATGCAAAGTCCCATTTAATCATACTGCCTTCAGTTCAGTTCAGTTCAGTCGCTCAGTTGTGTCCGACTCTTTGCGACCCCATGAATCGCAGCACGTCAGGCCTCCCTGTCCATCACCAACTCCCGGAGTTTACTCAGACTCATGTCCATCGTGTCCGTGATGCCATCCAGCCATCTCACCCTCTGTCGTCCTCTTCTTCTCCTGCCCCCAATCCCTCCCAGCATCAGAGTCTTTTCCAATGAGTCAACTCTTCGCATCAGGTGGCCAAAGTACTGGAGTTTCGGCTTTAGCATCATTCCTTCCAAAGAAATCCCAGGGCTGATCTCCTTCAGAATGGACTGGTTGGAGCTCCTTGCAGTCATACTGCCTTTCTAATCCCTAAACATGAGAAACTGAACAGAGGAACAGAAGATTTGACTTGTAGGGGAAGAATGTAGCTTTAGAAAATGGAACACTTTGGAAGTTCTGTAGCTTCATCAGGGGTTTAATTATTTTTAAATTTTATTCATTTATTTTGGCCACACTATCCAGCACATGGGATCTTCGTTTCCCCAACCAGGAATTGAACCTGTGTCTCCTGCATTGTAAGCAGGGAGTCTTAGCCATTGGACCTCCAGAAAGTCCCCTCAGGGGTTTCAAGTAAGGTTAGTTTGAAGGCTGTCAGCACATAGGCATCTACAGAGATGGTGGAGTAAAGGAGAGGTACATTAAGGGGGCTTTGTCAAAAAGTTTTGAAATGGGCAAAGTGTTGCTAGTTTTGCCAACAGAAAAATGGGGAGGAAATTCTTCTCAACAAGTCTGTTTATACCACAGGCCTTTTATTTATTTTTTTAACCAGCCCAATGGTGACAGTATCGGTCACAGAGGACATCGAAAAGACAGTTGTGGGTCAGCTCTTAAACTTTACCATTAATCACAGCTAAAAAAAAAATGGTACTGTCATGTTGGAAAACCATGTAGAGTTTCTCAAGATAATTAAAACATGTCCACAGAAAGGCCTGTGTGTCAGTGTTCATAGCAGCATCATTCATAATAGCCCCAAACTGGAGATAACCTAGTATCATCCCCCTGTGAAACAAATTGTGATCTATCCATACAACAGAATCCTGCTTAGCAGAAAAAAGGCCTGAATTACAGGTACCCATACACAACATGTCTGAGTCTCAGAAGCAGCGTGCTCAGTCAAGGCGGTGAGACACAGAGGAAAGCATACTACGTGAATCCATTGGTACAAAGTCATGGAACAGGCAAAACCAGTGTGTGCTTATAGAAAGCAGATCAGTCGTTGTCTGGGGCTTAACATGGAGGGATTAACAAAGGAATTTTTTTTTCAGTGGTGGGAAATATGTAATGTCTCTTGATGCGGAATGATTACATGGTGTGTGTAATTGTCAAACACATGTATGCATGCATTCTAAATGAGTGTATTTTGAGTAAAGTATACCTCAGGATAAAAAAAAAAGTATTCAAATTGAAAAGTTTCCCCCCTCCCAGTACCCAGGACCAGCACTAAGACACATTATTCTGAAATTTCAGAATGCTGGGGACAAGGAGAAGATCCTAAGAGCTTCCTGGAGGGAGAATAAGTTTACATACAAAGGACCGAGGATCAGAAGAGCAGACTTTTCAGTAGTAGCCACATTAGAAGTTTGAGATCATGAAGAAATGCCATCAAAATTCTAGGAAAAGAAGATATCTAACTTTGAACCTGGTACCAGCCCAACTACCCCTGAAGAAGGAGAACAGAATCAAGACATTTTTAGGTCTCAAAAGAATTTACTTTCCAGGGAGCTAATGGACAATATGTTCTACAAAAACAATAGTTAACCAAAATGTAGTAAAACATGGGATGCCAACAAGAAAGATGAGGGAATTCTCAGCATGATGGTCAAAAGAAATCTCAAGATGGCAACTTGCGCAACTAGCTCAGAGATCAACTGAACGTGCTCTCTTTGGTAGCATGTTCGAATACTCTAGGTGAAATTTCTTTCAATAGGGAGGGAGGGAAGGAAGAAAGGGAGGTGGGAAAGAAAGAAGAAGGGAGAGAGGGAAAGAGAAAGAAACCTAATGCATATAAACATGGGAAGAAGAGATTTATTACATAAACGGGGGATATGAATACAGAAAACTTGGATCATATGAAGTATCTTTTCCAAGCACCATGGTTAAATATGTGGAAATTAAACACCACATTCCTGGAAACCAATGGGCCAAAGATGAAATCAAGGGAAAATTCAAAAATATCTTGAACAAGTGAACATCAAAACACAATATATCAAAACTTATGAGGTGGGCTTCCCTGGGGGCTCAGTAGTAAAGAATCGATGTTCCATTACAGGAGATGCGGGTTCAATCCTCGATCTGGGAAGATGCCACATGCTGCAGGGCAACTAAAGCCCCTGCACCCCAACTACTGAGGCTACTGAAGCCCCCAAGCCTGAACCCCATGCTCCACAGCAGGAGAAGCCATCGCGATCAGGAGCCAACACGCCGTGATGAGACAGCAGCCCCTACTCGCTCGCGCAGCAACAAAGACCCAACACAGCCAAACACAAATAAATAAATGAATAAAATTATATTTAAAACAACTTATGAAATACAGCAAAAGCAATGTGAAGAGGGAGGTTTACAGTGATAAATGCTTACATTAAGAAAAAATGGTCTCACTTATGTGGAATCGAAACTCATAGATAAAGAGAACAAACTGGTGGTTGCCAGATGCAAGAGATGGGTGCAATGGGTGCAGGTGGTCAAAAAGGACAAGCTGACAGTTATAAAATAAGTAAGTCCTAGTGATATAATGTGCAGTATGCTGATCACAGTTAATAATGCTGTGTTATATATTTGAAAGATGCTAAAGAAAAGATCTTAAAAGTTCTCATTGAAGAAAAAAATTTTCTAACTATGCATAGCGATGAGTGTTAACTAGATTTATGGTGGTGATCATTTCACAGTACACACAAATATTGGAACATTACATTGTACACCTGAAATTATACAGTATTATATATCAATTATACTTCAATTTTTTAATTAAATTGAAATGTTTTAAAATGGAAAAAAAAAGAATATAGAAAACTTGGGGTATTGAAAAACTATCATTATTCCCTCCAGTTAGAAAAAATTGTATAGAAAAGGAAAATAACCAGAATTTATTGCATAACAGATGTATCGATTGTAATTATATGGTCCTAAGAATGTGACCATAAGAAGGCAATGGCACCCCACTCCAGTACTCTTGCCTGGAAAATCCCATGGATGGAGGAGCCTGGTAGGCTGCAGTCCATGGGGTCGCTAAGAGTCTGATACGACTGAGCGACTTCACTTTCATGCATTGCAGAAGGCAATGGCAACCCACTCCAGTGTTCTTGCCTGGAGAATCCCAGGGACAGGGGTGCCTGGTGGGCTGCTGTCTATGGAGTTGCACAGAGTCAGGCACGACTGAAGCGACTTAGCAGCAGCAAGAATGTGACAGTGAAAATTATTCTAAGCAAAATTATACTCTTGTTCTATTAGGATGACAAGAAGGAGTAAGAGGTGTAAGAAAGAGTTAAATCCTTATATTCCATAGCAGGAAGTCAAGTGCGCGTTAGTCGCTCAGTTGTGTCCAACTCTTTGTCACCCTATGGACTATAGCCTGCTAGGCTCCTCTGTCCATGGAATTTTCCAGGCAAGAATACCAGAGTGGGTTGCCATTTCCTCCTCCAGGAGATCTTCCCAACCCAGGGATCAAATCTGGGTTTCCTGCATTGCAGGCAAATTCTTTATCAGAGAGAAGAAAGTCAACAGGTACTGCTTAAGGTTGAAGAAGAAATATAAAAATAAGCATGCTATGTAAAGAGGTGAAGAAAAATAAAATAATCAGTTAAAGAACTAAAACAGTGACCCCTGGAGAGTGAGAAGTTGAGATGGTGAGGTTGTGGGGAGACTAATGTCAATAGTTTTATCCATCAGCACTAAATAAAAATAAAACTAGAAAAAAAATCACCCAGAAAATGTTAGACAGTTCATGAGTAGACCAGCAGAATGCACATATCACTCTCACATTTCAGGTTTTCTGTCCCACGGGTTACTTGGACTTCAGTTTGTAAACACTTTTCTTGGCAGTACTTACACACCTGTTGGTCAACAAAGTGCACCTCTTGCTGTGAGTCACACATTGTGAGTTACACCGTGTTAATAACATTGGGAAGGGTCTCAGAGGGTATTGTACCCAGAGATCCTCAAGTAAGGTGATAAGCAGGTGGGAGGTGACATTTTTATAACATTACTAAATGGCAGTAGTCAGAAAATATCTAGGATGGCGAAACACTGATCAAGTTTTTCAAAAGTATTAACATTAGCTTAGGTGAAGGAAGGCAGTCTCAAAAACTTATATACTGTATAAGTTCATTTATGTGACCTTCTGGAAAAAGCAAGCTGCAGGAAGAGAGACTAGATCTGTGGTTGCTAGGAACTGGGGATGGAGGAGGTGTTGAAAATGAAGGCGCAATGGGGGACTTTTGGGGACAGTGGTAGTTCCAGAACCATATATATTGGGTTGGCCAAAAAGTTTGCTCTTTCTCTTGAACTTACAGAACAGAAATAGATCCACAGACGTAGGAAAAGAATTTATGAGTACTGAAGGAAAGGGATAAATTAGGAGGTTGGGATTAACAGTTCAGTTCAGTTCAGTCGCTCAGTCCTGTCTGACTCTTTGCGACCCCTTGAACCGCAGCACGTCAGGCCTCCCGGTCTATCACCAACTCCAGGAGTCCACCCAAACCCATGTCCACTGAGTCGGTGATGCCATCCAACCATCTCATCCTCTGTTATCCCCTTCTTCTCCTGCCCTCAATCTTTCCCAGCATCAGGGTCTTTTCAAATGTCAGCTCTTCGCATTAGGTGGCCAAAGTATTAGAGTTTCAGCTTCAACATCAGTCCTTCCAATGAACACCCAGGACTGATCTCCTTTAGGATGGACTGGTTGGATCTCCTTGCAGCCCAAGGGACTCTCAAGAGTCTTCTCCACCACCACAATTCAAAAGCATCAATTCTCCTGCGCTCAGCTTTCTTTATAATCCAACTCTCACATCCATACATGACCACTAGAAAAACCATAGCTTTGACTAGATGGACCTTTGTTGACAAAGTAATGTCTCTGCTTTTCAACATGCTGTCTAGGTTGGTCATAACTTTCCTTCCAAGGAGTAAGTGTCTTTTAATTTCATGGCTGAAATCACCATCTGATTTTGGAGCCCAGAAAAATAAAGTCAGCCACTGTTTCCCCATCTATTTGCCATGAAGTGATGGAACTGGATGCTATGATCTTAGTTTTCTGAATGTTGAGCTTTAAGCCAACTTTTCCACTCTTCTCTTTCACTTTCATCAAGAGGCTCTTTAGTTCTTCTTCACTTTCTGCCATAAGGATGATGTCCTCTGCATATCTGAGGTTATTGATATTTCTCCTGGCAGTCTTAATTCCAGCTTGTGCTTCCTCCAGCCCAGCGTTTCTCATGATGTACTCTGCATATAAGTTAAGTAAGCAGGGTACACATAAAATAGATAACTAACAAAGACATATTGTATAGCACAGGGAATTATACTCAATATTTTATAATAACCTATAAGAGAAAAGAATCTGAAAAAGAACAGGTGTACATGTATAAATGAATCACAGCGCTGTCTACCTGAAACTCAACACTGTAAATCAACTATACATCAATAAAATTTTAAAATTTATAAATTTAAAAAGAGAAAAAAGTGAAAGAAAAAACTCTGAAACCTATGGATAGTAAAAAAAAAAAAAAGTATCTAGGAAAAATACGGTACCTGAAATTTTATACGCAGTGCAAATGGAAAACCACAGTTTGTATAATTTGTAGCATTATGTGAAATTTGTTTGAGGTTGAGTCTGGCACCTTAGACAACCTGGCCATCCTGACATGCTGTGTGAAATTTTTAAGAGTAAATTACAGTTGATCCTTGAATACCAGGGGTTTGAACTGCCTGGGTCCATTTATGCATGACTTTTTTTAGTAGTAAATATTATATACTGCACCGTCCATGGAGGTTTGGATCTACACATGCAGAACCTGGAATGCAGAGGCCTGTAATTCATACACAGAGTTTGACTCTGCAGAGGGTCAGAGGGCGGACACGTCTAATCCCTGTTCAAGGGTCAACTGTATTTTGGAAGATATCAATTATGATAATTAATCCTTTATAATATTAAACATTTAGTGAAAATATTATTTGATTATGAAAAACAGAATAGGAAGTTTAAGGACATATTAAGTTTTCTGTGTGAGAATAAACTCAGGCCTTACATCAGCTAGAATATTATGGTTTTTTTTATACTGCTAAAAAATCATAGAGAAAACAATTCTTTTTAAACCAAAAGTATCAAAGCAGTATAAGTTGTTTGAAGATAAATCATACTAATTAGCATTACCTGCACTTGCCCTTATACAATTTTTCTGTATTTATACACCAAGATCTTCCAAATCTTTACATTTTCTTGCAAAGTTGTGGGGTTTTTTAGTATATTATTTTTTAGCTTGAAAACAACTTGTATTTTTCTTGCTTTTTAACCTTATAATTTAACACATAAAGGCAATACTTTAGTTTATGGAGATTAACATATGCTTGTATAAATCAACACAACATAACCCAAGAATACTTAGAGAAAAAATAAATTTTAACTCCACATGCTTACAAAGGCTAGTCCTTTGAAAAAGCTCAAATACTTGATATACTGCAACTCAGAGAATTTTTTAAATTGCGTTTATCCATCTCCATAAATCAATCAGAATGGGAGCCCTTTTAATTTAAGAGACTTTAAAGTCTAATTTATTAACCTCCTCCAGAGCTAGCCAAAGATAACAAAAATCGATTTGTTCAGAAATCTCCCCAAAACCCTGTGATGGGAAAATCGCCTTAGATGAGATAAGGTAACTCTAGAGGCTTGTGCAGCCGATTCCTGTTGTTTGTTCCCGGCTGTTTTATGTTGTACTTGTTTGGAAATAACGTTAGTCAAATCAAGGCCTCAAATTTATTATTTATTTCAACGCTGCTATCAAAACACTTTAGAACAAAGGAATAAAGACTTCTGAACACCCAATCTTCAAAAAAAGCAATGAGAACACCAGCAAAAAGGGTCAAAACAAAATTTTTCAGAACTCTGAAAATTAACCAAAAGCTTACAACAATCCAAAAAGTGCTTCTTCAAGAAAACAGGCTGAAATCTTGGTAAGAACCATGATCTTCGTAGCATTTTAATTTGCCTCACTCTGCACCCTCTCTCAAGCTCTGCAGTAGTCTTGGAACCCAACAGTCTTAGAACCACAGTTGGAAAAGCATCCATCAGTCCATGGAGGAAGAACAGCTCTGGAGCTCCCCAAAGCCACGTTCCCAGAGAACTGTCGCTACGTGACCCGTCGCCCCGCTCGACAGCCACGGACATAGTAGAAGCAGACTAGGCCAGGAAGTAGAAGCAGTGGGTAAGATGTAGAGCTTAGGACTTCCCCTGGCGGCACAGTAGATAAGAGTCCACCTCTCACTGCAGGGGACACAGGTTCGATCCCTAGTCTGGGAAGATCCCAAATGCCTTAGAGCAAAACGAAGCCCAGACACCACAACTACTATGCCCATGCTCTAGAGCCCACAAGCTGCAACTGCCGAAGCCCGTGCGCCCCAGAGTCCATGATCTGCAACAAGAGAAGCCACTGCAGTGAGAAGCCCAAACATCGCAACAAAGAGTGGCCCTCGGTCACTGCAACGGGAGAAAGCTGGCGCAAAGCAATGCAGACCCAGCACAGCCAACAATCAATCAATCACATTAAAACAACAACAACAAAAATACAGAGCTTAACTGGCTCAGAATGACACTCACCAGAGGGACCGAGAGAAAGCCAGCCAGGACTCCAGGGTGTACACTTTTGAGGTGTACACGCAAAGTGCATGCTTCTCCAGGCTCCCATGAACACACAAACAGAAAGATCCCAGCGGGCCCTCCAGGAAGAACTGTCAAAGGGCAATTCAGAGAAATGAGTTTAGTTAAAAGCCCAGCTGAAACTGAACTTTTATACACAAGGAAGATTAATTGTCTATAAATCAAATGTCACTGAGCAAAGTCCGGGCAAGGTTTATAAAGTAAAAATCACAGCCATCTGTGGACCAGAGATTGCCCTTAACTTTTTGGTCTTTGGGAAAGCTGATGAGCTGAAAACTGCCAAGGAAGACAGTCTGCCCTGGAGCAGAGGGACACACTTAAAGGGAAGGCGATTTTAGTAATTTATGGGCTTTCCAAGAGAGCTTGTGATTTCTGCTGTGAAATGGATGTGTAGTCGAGACTAGTTACCCATACATTGGCACCCACGCCTTAGTTGTGTCAGATGGCATTGTAGCCTTAATGGTCCTTGATCATGGCATGACGTTAAGAGCATACACTTTGAGTCTGTTCCATCAGGCCTGTCATTCTTACCCATGCAACACTGACATGAACTTCCTCATCTGAAAATGCAGATAATGTCTTTTACATTGCAGCACTATTTGTATGATTACGTCAAATGATGTGGTTAGTTTTTTTTTTTTCATGCTTAACAGTATCTCCCGTGTAAGAAACACTCAACAAACGGTAGCCTTTATTATCAATTATGGGAATAGCTCACTGTGTCAGTCATGGTCCAATCAGGAGAAACCACACAGTAATCCAAACAGTGAGAGTTTAATGTCAAGAATTGTTAACTAATTACCTGAAAAGAGGTGTGGGGAACAGCCACTACCTCCAGGCTGAGGCAGAGCATCTAAAAAAGGAAGAAACCTGAAAGAAGGACCCATCCCCAGCTCAGGCGGGGATACAGACCTTGTTGAAGGGGGTATGGCCACGCCTAGTGGGTGATGGGGAGGTTTGCTAAGGTTCCACACTGGTAGAACTCAGCGAGTATCAGCCAACTTGGATGCTGGGCAAAAAAGCTCTCAGACAGATGCTACGTTGTGGAAATCACGGGGAATCCACCCTTGAGATGGTGATGTTGGCTTGTTATGCTGGTCTACAACCATAAGGACAAGTAAAGAAGCTTTTCCTATGGGCCATCTTGTTATTTCCTTTAACCACTAAGCCTGTACTCTGCTGTGCTAAGCCACTTCAGTTGTGTCCGACTCTGTGCGACCCTATGGACCGCAGCCCGCCAGGCTCCTTTGTCCATGGGATTCTTCAGGCAAGAATACTGGAGTGGGTCGCCACGTTCTCCTCCAGGGGATCTTCCTGATCCAAGGATCAAACCCGCTTCTCTTAAGTCTCCTGCATTGGCAGGAAGTTTGCACTACTTTAATAAATACAGAAAGGGAACATAACGAGAGCTATAATTCTCGTGTTCCAATCCCAGATTCACTACGCAGTAGCTGTGTGACTTTGGGCAAGTGTTTTGACTTTCTGGGGTTTCAAATTTCATCTTCAAAAAAGGGGTAGTAATAATAACTGCCTTTTAATCTAAAAAACATACAACAAATGAGTGAATATAACAGAAAAAGAAGCAGACTCACAGATAGAAAAAATTAGTAATTACCAGTGGGGCGGTGGGGGCAATGTAGGGGCGAGGAGCTGGGAGGCACAAACTGTTAGGCCACAGGGATGTGTTGCACAGGGAAGAGAGTCAATATTTTGTAATAACTATATATGGTAAGTAACCTTTAAAAATCTAATTTTACTTCAGAGTAACCTTTAAAAATCACCACTACATATAAACACCTTATAACTTTGTCAATTAAACCTCAATAAAGCTGAAAAAAAATTTTTTTTAATTAACTAGAAAAAAAAGACCTCCATTTTTGTGAGGATTTAATATGTTAATAACTATACAGTGCTCAGAAAAGTATAGGCAATGAGTTAGCACTTAGTCTACTGGCCATTATAAAGGAGGTTCTGTTATTATCATAATCCTATTGTTATAGTAAATATAAATTATTAAATATAATGTATTAGCAAGTTAGTGTGTTTTTCCTTCCAAATAATTTCTTAATCTAACTAAAATAGTACAGTGCTCATGGTGCTTTGTAACAGAGCATCTTAAGATACATATTTTAGATCCTAAAATGTTCCTATATTTTATAACTCCAAATGCCAAGAAATAGATCTCAGAGTATTAATCTGATGACCACAGAAATAGTTGTTCCATAATAAATACCTAAAACACTGCCCAGATCTTCAGCAATAAAACTTATGAATAAGTGTATTTTAGCAACTGTATTTTTTGCAATAATTTATTGCTAACAAAAACCAAAACCAAAATCACTGCAGATGGTAACTGCAGCCGTGAAATTAAAAGACGCTTGCTCCTTGGAAGGAAAGTTATGACCAACCTAGACAGCATATTCAAAAGCAGAGACATTACTTTGCCAACAAACATCCATCTAGTCAAAGCTATAGTTTTTCCAGTAGTCATGTATGGATGTGAGAGTTGGACTGTGAAGAAAGCTGAGCGCCGAAGAATTGATGCTTTTGGACTGTGGTGTTGGAGAAGGCTCTTGAGAGTTCCTTGGACTGCAAGGAGATCCAGCCAGTCCATCCTAAAGGAGATCAGTCCTGGGTGTTCATTGGAAGGACTGATGTTGAAACTGAAACTCCAATACTTTGGCCACCTGATGCGAAGAGCTGACTCATTTGAAAAGACCCTGATGCTGGGAAAGACAGGTCAGGAGAAGGGGACAACAGAGGATGAGATGGTTGGATGGCATCACCAACTCTATGGACATGAGTTTGAGCAAGCTCCAGGAGTTGGTGATGGACAGGGAGGCCTGGTGTGCTGCAGTCCACGGGGTCAAAAAGAGTCAGACACGACTGAGCAACTGAACTGAACAAAAACCAGTGTTCGCAAAGAAAATCCATAAAGATCCAGACTTTAGCTCTTGTTAAAGGTTCCTTTGGCTTTCTTTGGAATATACTCGCTTCCTTCAGGAAAAAAAAAAAGTCTCTTTTTTTTTACAGGCACAATATCTCCTAGCCTCTTAAAAACTGTGTTTTCTGTCTTACAGAGAACATGCCAGAACGGTAGCCATCTGCTGTTAAGGCTTCAGCACCTCTCTCTGTGGCCCATCCTCTCCTTTCTACACTCTTTGGTGGATGTCCAAAGGAGCCCGACTCTGGGGCTCAAACCGCAGCCAGTTCTCACTCAAGGAACTGAGGACCCCTCCCCGGAAGCCACAGGGAACCAGGGACCACATCAGGGGAGATTTTACTTTGTGTCGGTCTCTTGCTGCTGTCTTTTCTCTCTTCTCTTTTCTCAGGAAGCAAGAACCTGCCTTTCAGGGCTTCAGGGGTTCATTAGTGGTTTAGGGGATGCTGAGCCAAAAGCAGAAATACCAGGCTCCCAGGGGACAACCCCCACTGCTGTGTTTGGCTGTGAAAGCCCAAGGCCTTGAGAAGCTGGAATGAGAGGTTTAGGGAGAGGCAGAAGGGAGGGAGAGGTGCTCCGAGGCTCCCCTGAACTGGCCAGGGTGGTGGTCTGGGGATTTCTGTATTTAGTAGACATGCCAGCTCCAAGAGGGTGGGAGTGGAATTCGAATATGGAGAACGGGGTTCAGACTGCACCCCACACGGGAGCAGCAGCATGGATCTCTGTGGGTGGCACAGGCGACAGGGGCATGGGCCGTGGAAAGGCTACCAGCCTGAGTGCCCACTCACCTCCGAGGACCCGAGCGCAGCTTCCGTCCTGTAGGTCCTCCAGGCACCCGGGTCTGACCCCTGGCCAAGCTGTTTCCATCCTCCGAGGCAGGAGTGTTGCGATTTGTAACTCCTGGCAGCTGTACTTAACATGGCACTTTAAAAAAATGCCAGAAAACCAAAGAGATTAGCTGGTAAGAGGCAAAGATAGAGCGGCTGAGCCATACACAGATTTAATAAATGGGTAATTTAAGCCTATAAACACAGTTAATCCCATGCATTTATATTACAACAAGGGTTGTCTTATTTGACTGCCAATTCCCTCCTCCTGTGGAATTAATAGCTTTCTAAAACTTTAATTTCTGTTTTGTTTTTTTAACTTTTAAAGTTGATCCAATCATTTGTTAGTTTGGTTAACCTTTTGAGGAAATGATCATTTGTTTAAATTCCCTTTTTTCTTTTTTACAGTTTCTAGTTTGTTCAGTTCTGTTGAGCAATGCTTACTTTCTTTTCTAAATCCCTTATGAGATCTATTTTCTATCTTTTTGCCTTATTGATATATTTAGAGAAATGTACTTTCTTCTAAATAACATTTTGCACTGTGGGTTTTGGTGGACGGACTCCAGTGCTCTCCTGGGGAGTTTTTAAATGCTGCCGGGTATTCTCAAGGCTCTTCTGGTTACTGGGTAACTTACGCAAAGGGAGAAAGTACCAGAAGGTTCCTGGGACAGCCCTGAATAGTAAAGAGCTCAACAGCCAGCTCTCAAATGCAAGTTAAGTGCCTGGGATCCCTGGTTGGGGCTGCCTCTAGGGCACCCCCTTGTGGGTTTAGCTGGGAAATCAAATCAAGACTCCAGATAGCTCAGGGTCAGTTTTAAACAGCTGGAAGAGAAAGTCTGATTGGCTCAGCTTGGGTCAGGGGTCTGCTTCTGGGTCCAGCGGGAGGAACATCAGAGACAGGGCCCCTGACATGTGGGGGTCACAGAATAAAGAATTGTTGTAAACTGAGTGGCTACCTCTGTGTATACAGTGGAGTCACTGTCATGTCCTAGTAAGGCCTTTGGCCAGTTACTTAACTTCTCTGCTTCAGTTGCTCCACTTGTAAAATGAGGATAATAATGAAATCCACTTCATAAGGTTTCATTTAATGAAAATTAAATCAGTTAATATTTGTAAACATGCGCAGAGAGAACAATGCCTGTCACATAACAGACACCATGCAAGTGTTTGCTATTATATTTCTAATTTTATCAATATATGTGCCGTCTGCACACTCTTTTTATTTCCTTGACACTTCTCCATCTATGATTATCTGGAGTGGGAGAGAAACTCATACACATTTTGAAAAGGTAGATTCTCCAATTCATCTAATTGTCTAAAACTCTGTTAATCCTACCTTATTAGTGATGCTGTTGCGCTCTGAATCTTTAGAACCAGTCTTTCCTGTATGTGATCTGCTATATTCTGAAGCGAAGTTCTAAGGAATCCTAACAGATTTTCGTTGAGTGCTTCTTGGATCACTGTCACCTTTTCATTTATACATCCTGCAGTCAGGAAGTCCACGGCACCTAACGAATCTGCTGTGTTTTCCTTACTGTGCCTTTCATCATTCTGACATGCCAACATGGCTATTGCCTCTCGCTGTGGCTTAAGTCTGTGTTGTCAGAGCTCATTTTTTAAACTCCTGCCTTTCTTAGGCATTCCTTTTAGTTGGCTTTTTTTTTTCTTTAAATGGGTCTTTGGACATAATCCCAAATCCATCAAATCCTTTGCCTTGGTGTTTAAATGCACTCGGTGACTTGTCCTTTTTAGAGGAATTGGTCCCTATTATAACTGTCACGTGTGTGTTTATCTTCGTTAAGATGGTCTTTTCTACAACCGGATGTCAGCTGACCTCTGGTCCACTTCACCCTTGCTGCTGGCTCTGGGTTTGGCCGTGCACTGCCTGCCTAGATGCAGAACTCTTATATCTCAGACACACGCCCTGCCCCACCCTACGCCCATCAACCCACGCACACTTCAGTGCGCACGTGCGCACAGGTGCCACGCCCCTTCCCCCCTCCACGAGCCTGCTGATTGGAGGACGCGGGACGGACCACATGACCTTCCCCCGTGCACGCTCTCTTGTTACTCAGCCTCCCATCCTCTTCGAAGCCTCTGTCCAGCTGTCTCTTCCCTGGTGCTTCTGGTCTCAACTCCTACCTAGAGCACTTAACACAGCATTTCTCCCAAAGAACTTCTCCTTTGAGTCTATTCTTCTTAGTCTCATCATATTTGTGTTACTGTCAGGTATCATAAAATAGGTCTTTCCTCATTTCTTCCGTGTGAGATCAAGATGAAGTTATCTAATTGACCTCGCAGTGGAAATTCTTCCTCCTCGAAGTGTGGCTGGTGGTGCAGGAATGTGAGCATCACCCGGGAACCTGTGGGAATCCCGGGGTCTCATCCTAGACTTAACAGAAGCGGACTCTGCATCTGAACAAGCTTTTCGTACACATAAAAGGCCGAGAAATTCCGGTCTGATGAAATTTTCAATGCTTCCAATTTTAATACATTTGGCATCTGATAAATAGAACTTACCACCTTCTTTATGCCCTAAAAGCCTAGCCATCCAAGTCAGAAGCCTTGGGGACAACCCTACCTGGCCCCCGCTTCAAGTCCATTCGATGACCTGCTGATTCTCTTTCCTTAATGTAACTCATATCTGTCTCATTTTCTCTCTTCTAGTCCCGCTGCCTCCAGGTCCTCAGAGTTTTCCTTCTGGATTGCTACCTCATCTTTCTACTTGCCCTCCTAGCCTATAGTTCTGTCCTCTCAGTGAAGTCAGAGTCATTTTCCAAAACTGTGTATCTGATCCTATCACTCCTGGCCTTAAGATCCTCCAACATTCCCCGCTGCCTTCAGAATTAGGTCCAAACTCTTCATGTGGAATACAAGAACCTTCTTATCCAAACATTGCCCACCTGTCCAGGTACAGCCTTCTTTGCCCTAAGCTGAAGCCACACCTGCTTCATGTTTTATGTCCCTGAATGTGGGTTTTCTTCCCTCTGCCTGGAATTTCCCTCTTTGCCTGAATAACTCTTCTCTACTTTAGAAATTTGGAAGCAGGCCTTCCCTCTGCTGAGGAGCGTTTTCTCTCTTAGTCTGGGGCAGGTGCCGTTTCCTGGTCTCCTGTAGCTTAAAGAGCACCCCCTGGCACATGGTGCAACCTTGTTTGCTTGTCCATCTGCCTTTGTAAGCCTGTGGGCAATTTGAGGGCCAGGACCGCCCTGAATTGACCTCTCTGAATGCCAGCTTCTAGAATGGAGCCTGATCCATAGTAGGCACTCAGTAAACAGTTGTTGAATAAAGAAATGAATCAAACACTACTCTTGCTATTTATGGGTTTTAAAAAATAATATGAAGTTCCATTAGAGGTACGCTTAGTTTCACTGTCTTCTATCATTGTTAAATCATTAATATCATTGCTTTAAAACCTTTTTAGTTCCTTTTTTATACCTTGTTGTTACATATTGTATTTTCCATTGCTGCTGCTAAGTCGCTTCAGTCGTGTCCGACTCTGTGTGACCCCAGAGACGGGGTCACCAGGCTTCCCTGTCCCTGGGATTCCCCAGGCAAGAACACTGGAGTGGGTTGCCATTTCCTTCTCCAGTGCATGAAAGTGAAAAGTGAAAGTGAAGTCGATCAGTTGTATCTGACTCCTAGCAACCCCATGGACTGCAGCCTACCAGGCTCCTCTATCCATGGGATTTGCCAGGCAAGAGTACTGGAGTGGACTGCCATTAAGACAATATAATTCACACCAAGTTTTTCCTATTAGTCATAGGGAAAAATTTATCTTTGCTCTGAGTCTACTTTTGAGATGCAAATTCAATTGTCCATTTTTAATGATCCTTGAAGTGAATGGTTTTTAACGGCAGGCTTTTCTGGTTTTGAGGATTTACAAATGTTGCTTTTCTCCTCTCAAAGCACAACAGCTTGATGGGATAACTGACCTTGGATGGTGATGCTTGGTCCTAAATTTTTCTGTAAATGTCTTCCCTGATTTTTCGGTTGTAAAATTGAGGTGTTCTTGTCTTTGGCCTCAAAGAAATGGAAAGAAATGGAATCTGGAAGCTTAACCGCACCTAGAACAACCAAGATGACGCTGGTCAGACTGACCATTGCTGACTGATCTCAAGATGACTGTCTGGGAGGCTGTTTCCGCATGTAACCCCCGCTCTCTGTCTATAAAAGCTCTTGCCCAGTGATTGTCAGGGGTGGGAGTCCGCCTTTGGACAGGCGTCTGTCCTCCCTGCCAGAGGCCGGCATCCAAAAAAAAGCAGACTTTCCATCCCACCAACCTGGACCCCATTGGCTTTTGAGTGGTGAGCAGCTGGACCCCACTTTCAGTTGCATATCCACTGTGCAAATATCAGAGGCCACTGAGACCTTTCCAGGCTCAGCCCAGGCACCCTGTCTCATTTTTATCTTATCCTTGAGGCTTACAGACTTACCCAGCACGAGATCTGTCTTCATTAGGGAAGACCCCTCGAGGGAAGACCAGTCATTCTTTACAGAGCGGGCACACTGGCTGGCAGCTTCCCGGGACAAAGAACTCTGGGTGTGCAACCTGCCCGGCTGGGTGTGCTCAGTAAACGTAAGGAGAGGGATCGAGCCTCTTGCTTGACTGTAGACAACTGAAAAGAGCTTCAGCTGTTGGCAAGCTGAGTGAAGACAGTCAGAGATTATTTCTTGATTCTTAACAGCTGTGTCAGAGAAGGAACTGGCAACCCACTCCAGTGCTTTTGCCTGGAGAATTCCATGGACAGAGGAGCCTGGTGGGCTGCTGTCCATGGGGTAATACAGAGTCGGACACGACTGAAGCGACTTAGCATGCATGCATGCATTGGAGAAGGAACTGGCAACCCACTCTAGCATTCTTGCCTGGAGAATCCCAGGGACACAGGAGCCTGGTGGGCTGCCGTCTATGGGGTCATACAGAATCTGACACGATTGAAGTGACTTAGCAGCAGCAGCAGCAACAGCTATGTGATGAACCTGTGAAACTAACAACTCATTATTAAATTGGAGGAAGCAGAGGAAGACGACTCCGTTTCAAGGCAGAAAACCAATATGAGCTTGTTTTCTTTGCTTCGAAAGGTTGTTTTGGTCAGTAAGGATCCCTGGAAAGAGAGAATCTTCCTGCAAAGCTACTTGTGTGGACATCTGCTGTCTCCGTGGCTTGGGGGCAGCCAGAAAGAGGCCTTGGTCATGGGTTCAGTCCCCATGTGGACCCTTAATATTGTTCCTAACACAGTTATTAATACTAACTGTACTTTGATTTCAGCCCTCTTAAAAATGCACGTCACTGACTCTGAATGGGTCTGCATGAGATGGTGTGGGTACATCCATCAGCATGATTGGGCAACCAATTTAAAAGAACATGGTTCAATAATTTTGGGTTTTCTATGCTTTCTTCACAGGTGGAGGACAGAATTAGAGGACTTTTGAGGAACCAAGGTGGGAGAATTAAATAAGGACACGTAGTGCATATTGTAGTTTAAATGGGAGTCTTTCTGTTTTTGTTTGTCCTTTCAGGAGGACAAAAAGTAGTCATGTAAAAAAAAAAAACCAATGTTAGAGGTATACCTACCAGTAGTAGGGGCTTCCCTGGTAGCTCAGCTGGTAAAGAATCTGCCTGCAATGCGGGAGACCTAGGTTTGATCCCTGGTTTGGGACAATCCCCTGAAGTTGAGCATGGCAACTCACTCCAGTATTCTTGCCTGGAGAATCTCCAAGGACATAGGAACCTGGCGAGCTATAGTCCATGGGGTTGGAAAGAGTCAGAACACAATTGAAGTAACTTAGCACGTATGCATGCATGCACGTGTTGAATCTATTCATCAGTTTGGGGGAAAATGGACATCTTTACAATATTTCGTCTTCCAACCAAGAGTACAATATATCTCTACATTTATCCAGGTCTTCTTTGGATTACTTAATCAACATGTGATTTTGAGCATACAGATCCCGCCCTATTTTGTGCCAGAAAAGACTCTGAAAAGATAAGCTACCAAATGGGAAAAAAAAATTAGCAAATTGCATATCTGACAAAGACCTTATATCTGTAATGTACAATGAATTCTCAGAACTTGACAGTAAAAAACAAAAAAACACAGACTAGCAATCTAATTGTGAAATGGGCAAAATATACAAATAAATATTTCATCAAATAGGAATTAGGGATG
The DNA here is from genome assembly GCA_006410935.1 of Redunca redunca. NCBI lineage: Eukaryota > Metazoa > Chordata > Mammalia > Artiodactyla > Bovidae > Redunca > Redunca redunca. The sequence goes on from SJYQ01095252.1 coordinate 62,612, forward strand.
TCAACTAAGCCCATGGAAAGATGGTTACAATCATTAACCAAATCATATTTTAATATTCACCAACTTGATTATACACAAAAATTAATATACTGAGTGTTCATGTTGCCTGTTAGGTGTGGGAGAATTAAATGTATTCATGTTATGACCACTAACAATAAAAGACATACTTAAGAAATTCAGTACTGTCAAAATTATGTTTTTATCATATACAAAGGCTATGGTTTTGTCCATAGGCATATGCCAAATGTATAACAATGTAAAAAGTATTCACCATATTGTGTACATATTCCTTTTCAGAAATGTGCTAAGAACACAGAGCTAGCTTCACCTGTATTTTAGGGTGATAGATTTTATTTTTCACATTTTAAAGTATTTATCTTCATTGAGTCCCTTAATTCTGTTGTTATTCATTTGATCATAAAATGCTCGTGGTTTCTTCAAATTCTTCTAGCTCATTTGCTTCACCATATTGTACTAGGCTCTAATTCTGAAGGGAATGCCTAGAAGCTGGGTTTTAAATATTGCTGTAAAAAACAATCCTAGATATCAAATAGCAATGAATTCTCCACCATATATTTATTAAAGATCAGATAACTGGTTGGCATTTATTAGGCACTGAAAGTACAGAAAATTTTAAGTCCTCCACCATGGAAAATTTTCAAAATAATAGCTCAAGACTTAAGCCTTACCAATTTTATGTTGTTAGTTGAATTATTTGTCTCAACAATGAAGGAGTGTCAGAAACGATAATAGAAACACACTAGTAATTAAGCCAGGAGAGAATCTTTCCACTTGAGAATCATTTGCTACCTTTTCTGCCCCAAGGGCTCTAATTCACAATAATCTGCATTCCTTGCCCATTTATGCTTTGAAAACTGAACACAGAAGGATAAAAATGTAACCCTGGCCTGTGACAGGAGATGGCAGCCACGATATCCACCTGACCGAAGAGAAGGCCTCTAATATAATCAGTATATTCTTCAGAATCAGCTTCCATACAGGCCAGCAGTTTTTTTCTCCAAAAGGATGAAACACAAAAAGTCATTGTTCGCTAACTCTTTAAAGCAGTGACGCTCCTCTGCTGCCCCCTCAAGGTTCTCACATTTTTTTCTCCAGGGAGACAAATCTTAAATAACCCCCAATCCTATCCCAAATAGAATATAAACACCATACATACTTTGCTCACCGTGCAAACTACTGACAGCATCAGTTATTTAAAAACAGTCATCTTGGGGCTTCCTTGAAGGGTGAAGAGTCCGCCCGCCAGTGCAGGGGACACGGGTTCGATCCCTGCTCCGGGAAAATCCCACACGCCTCGGAGCAGCTAAGCCCGTGCTCCACAGCTACTGAACCTGAGCTCGAGAGCCCACGAGTCACAACTCCTGAAGCCCACACGCCTAGAGCACGTGCTCCACGACGAGAGAAGCCCCCGCAGTCAGAAGCCACCGCAACTAGAGAAAAGCCCGCACCGCAATGAAGTCCCAGCATTATCTTCTAGACATTTATTTCATGGGGTGACTGTTTACTTTCCATTGAGCAAAATTCAAGGATGATGTATCTTTCAAATATATTTTGTGTACATTTTAAGGTAAAAGAGGAAAAACCAAAGAACCTAAAGAGTTTCTTTTTTTGGGGGGTCAAACCACCCAACTTGCAACATCATAGTTCCCCAACGAGGGTCTGAATCTATGCCCTCTGCAGTGAAAACACAGTCTTAACCACTGGACCACCAAGGAGTACCCAGAAAAACCGTTTTTTCAAATGTTTTTAGACTCTAAGATATCCACAGGGACTTCCCTGGAGGCTCAGCGGTAAAGAATCTGCCTGCCAGTGCGATAGACACGGGTTCGCTCCTGGTCCTGGAGGATCCCACACGCCTTTAAGCCCATGTGCCCTGCTCGCTGAAACTAGAGAAAAGCTTGCCCCAGTAGTGAAGATCCAGCACACCCAAAAGATAGATAAATAAACAAAATTTAAAAGTACCCACAGTATTCATTTGTCAGAATAAATTCAATTTTGATTATTTTATTGTCCATCATCAACCTATCAACTCAATTTTTGCTCGCCAATAAAAGAATTTACTAGACATTGTAAAAGGTCAAATTTCGCAAAGGTGTTTTCAGTTATTTGTAATCTGCTGTGACCGGGTCCCCTTCAGGCTCCACAGGCATGATGTGTCCGTGGGACGGTGGGGGTCACCCAGCCTTCACCAGAGCGTCTGCACGCCTGACCTCACCGAGTTCTCAGGGACCCAGCAGAGCAGGTATTTCCCTGTTTCACAATGAGCAACTCGAGGTAGAGAGGTTATGATGCCAAATGCATTTTCCAAACCGCACAACTGATAAAGAGGATACCTGCAATTCAAATGGGGCTTCCCTAATAGCTCAGTTGGTAAAGAATCTGGAGACCCTGGTTCGATTCCTGGGTCAGGAAAATCTACTGGAGAAGGGATAGGCTATCCACTCAGTATTCTTGGGCTTCCCTTGTGGCTCAGCTGGTAAAGAATCCGCCTGCAATGAGGGAGACCTGGGTTTGATCCCTGGGTTGGGAAGATCCCCTGGAGAAGGGAAAGGCTACCCACTCCAGCATTCTGGCCCGGAGAATTCCATGGACTGTATAGTCCATGGGGTCTCAAAGAGTCGGACACAACTGAGCGCCTTTCAAATCCAGTCTGGTCTGACTGTGAAGTCCATGCTGAAATGTTGGAAAAAGGAAACCCTCGCACAGTGTTGGTGGGGATGTCAATCAGTGCAGCCACTGTGCAGAACAGTATGGGGGGTCTTCAATACATTAACAACAGAATTACCATATGATCCAGCAATCCCTTTCCTGGATTTACTTCCAACGAAAATGAAACCACTAATTTGAAAAGATAGGTGTACCCAGTGTTCACAGTAGCATTATTTACAGTAGACAAGATATGGAAGCAACCCAAGTGTACATCAACAGATGAATGAGTAAAGATGTGGCACACACAGAAACTGAAATATTGCACAGCCGTAAAAAAAAAAGAGAATGAAATTCTGCCATTTGCAGCAATGTGGATGGAGCTAGAGAGCATTATGCTTAGTGAACTAAGTCAGAGAAAGGCAAATACTGTACGTGGCTGTTTAGAGGGTGGCTAAACAGACTTGGCAGGATTCTTGCTAACATTGGATAATGCAGAGACAAACATGGCAGTCTGAAAAGTCAAGCCCTAGGTGAAGGAACCACCTGACCTGCTTCCTGAGAAATCTGTATGCAGGTCAGGAAGCAACAGTTAGGACTGGACATGGAACAATAGACTGGTTCCAAACTAGGAAAGGAGTACGTCAAGGCTGTATATTGTCACCCTGCTTATTTAACTTATATGCAGAGCACATGATGTGAAATGCTGGGCTGGATGAAGCACAAGCTGGAAATCAAGACTGTCGGGAGAAATATCAATAACCTCAGATATGCAGATGACACCACCCTTATGGCAGAAAGTAAAGAGGAACTAAGCCTCTTGATGAAAGTGAAAGAGGAGAGTGACAAAGTTAGCTTAAAACTCAACATTCAGAAAACAAAGATCATGGCATCTGGTACCATCACTTCATGGCAAATAAATAGGAAAACAATGGAAAAAGTGAGAGACTTTATTTTCTTGGGCTCCAAAGTCACCGTAGATGGTGACTGCAGCCATGAAGTTAGATGCTTGCTCCTTGGAAGAAAAGCTATGACCAACCTAGACAGCATATTAAAAAGCAGAGCCATTACTTTACCAACAAAGGTCTTTATAGTCAAAACTATGGTTTCTCCAGTAGTCATGCATGGATGGGAGAGTTGGACCATAAAGAAAGCTGAGCATCAAAGAATTGATGCTTTTGAGCTGTGGTGTTGGAGAAGACTCTTGAGAGTCCCTTGGACTGCAAGGAGATCCAACCAGTCCATCCTAAAGGAAATCACTCCTGAATATTCATTGGAAGGATTGATGCTGAAGCTGAAGCTCGAATACTTTGGCCACCTGATTTGAAGGACTGACTCATTAGAAAAGACCCTGATGCTGGGAAAGATTGAAGGCGGGAGGAGAAGGGGACGACAGAGGATGAGATGGTTGGACGGCATCACCGACTCAACGGACATGAGTTTGAGCAAGCTCCAGGAGATGGTGCAGGATAGGGAAGCCTGATGTGCTGAAGTCCATGGGGTCGCAAAGAGGCAGACACAACTGAGCAACTGAACAACAGCAAGGTGAGGGAAACAGCTGAAAGGAGTCTGATTAGAACTTGGGTTAAGGAGAGTCTTTGTCACTCTCAGGGGAGTCAGAGAGAAAATGTCACAGTATTTTAAAATATGGATAAAAGATACCTGGGAGTTTTTTGTCTTTGAAAATTATTTCGAAATGAAAAGTAACCTGCCCCCCACCCCAACCCCAACAAAGCTATGCAGTTCTGCTGTTTTCCTCTGATTCATACCTCCAAGTGTCTCACTGGCTGAGCCATATTCTTCTTGCTGGCTTTTGCTCATCTATCGTGACAGAATCATTAGCACACTGTATTTCTTCTAACCAAGTAGAACAAAGCTTCTTGGACCTATGCAATTGTATTGCAAACCTCATCCAAGAAAAAGTGTTTCCTGAACTTCACTCATGAATACTGTCCATGTACTTGCCATACCTCAAAGCAATTGTGCCTCTGTTTACATTATAATTTAAAAAATCCACTCAGTGACTTTTTAAAGGAAAATTTTAAATTACTACTACGAATGAAACACAGACTGATATCATTTGCTATTAAAATAGCATGCAACCACAAAATACACACATTAAAAACAGAACAGTGTTATTAAATTTAAAAAAGATGAAATGAAATAAATGATGAGACCATTAATTTAGGAAAATGCATTCTTGAAAATATGCTCCCTAAAGAGAGTGGAACTTTTTATGCTGATTTAGTATGAAAGGACTTTGGCCAGATGTCACTTAGTTTAAGATGAAATGAGGTTCTAAATCAATATAATGAGCTAGTTTTAAAATTTTGATGGTAACCAGCACTGCACATACTACTTTATTTATCCTCATTTGTTGGAAAGGACAAGAGACAGTTAACCTCCATCTTTAACAAAGTTCAATGCTGCTGCTAAGTCGCGTCAGTCGTGTCCGACTCTGTGCGACCCCATAGATGGCAGCCCACCAGGCTCCCCCGTCCCTGGGATTCTCCAGGCAGGAACACTGGAGTGGGTTGCCATTGCCTTCTCCAGTGCATGAAAGTAAAAAGTGAAAGTGAAGTCGCTCAGTCTTGTCCGACTCTTAGCGACCCCATGGACTGCAGCCCACCAGGCTCCCCCCATCCATGGGGTTCTCCAGGCAAGAGTACAATTAATTCCTAACCAAAATGACGGTACTTTTATTTCAAAAACACATTTGAATGTTTATCATCCTGGAAGGATACATTAATAGACAATCTTTCCTTCTGAGAATGTTTTAAAAAATAATTTTCGGATAATTTAGTTATGTGGGAACTTTTTATACACTTATTGCAAGGGTACAGGCCTTGAGTTGGCCAATTTAAAAAATTTCTTTCATAGCAGAGGTATTTAGAGGCCAAAAGAAAAAAATTAAAAAATAGGGTAGATAATCACTGTTGACTTAATGGTGTTTGGGGGGGGGGTGAGGGTTGGGGAAAAGAGGATAACCAAATGTTTTGAAGAACTCAGGCTAGGTTACCTAGGAGGGTGGGCAGTTTCTCAGAGTAGTTCTTAACCTGAGATTCATATCCACAGAAAGACATGTCTGCATTTTCATCAGGGATGCTAATTTCCTTCCAGAAGGTGGTTATGAATTGCATCAAGCAAAAATGTTCTGGAGGGACCAAGTTCTCCTTGTGAGTAGAGCTAGGTGGAGGTGGCTGAGGAGAAAGTGTGGGAAGAGACTTTTCACCGAATAATGTTTTATAAACCTTAAATTTTGAACCAGGTGCAGGTGGCCCTTTTTGTAAAATTTAAGTGATTAAAAAAGGAAATTAAGACTCTCGAGAATTTGGGCCCCTTTCTCAAAATACCCACATATTTTTGTAACGTATGAGAACTAAAGGCGGAGAGCATCCCTTATTGATCCACTTGCTCCTACCACCTGAATTGAGAAAACATGTCAGTCTTTTTTCCATAATATTTCCAGCAAAGTGTTCAGAAGCAGGAAGCTCAGACTGCTAATAGACTCTCAGCTTCTGTTGCTATCTGGAATGTCTGCCTGACTGGGGACTGGCCCCCCAGGCCTGGATGCAGCTGTCAGTAACAGCCACTACTGGAGTTCCCCAGGCATGCTACACTGCTGTTACAGGATTCCATCCAATCCTCACCACCACCTTCCACCACACACCAATCAGAGGAAGCCTTTGGAGCACCCGGAACAAACTATTTGGAAATAACGTAATCTATGGGCTTCCCTGGGGGTTCAGAGGTAAAGAATATGCCTGCCAAGCAGCAGACGCAGGTTTGACCCCTGGGTTGGGAAGATCCTCTGGAGGAGGGCATGGCCACCCACTCCGGTATTCTTGCCTGGGAAATCCCATGGACAGAGGAGCCTGGCAGGCTACAGTCCATGGGGTTGCCAGAGGTGGACAAGACTTAGCGACTAAACAACATCCAGATAGCTCAGAAGTCAAGATGGGATGTTTGCAATGAACCGTCTGGGTAAGAAGCAAATGCTTTCCATATGAAAGTGTTACTGAGCGCTTTCACTTTCATGGGGAGAGCATTTGCTTCTTACCTCGACCTGGTTCATTGCAAACATCCCATCTTGACCTTTGAGCTATCTGGATGCAACTGCTCTCTGTATACTGTGTAATAAAGCAGGAGCGGGCAAAGGGAAAGACCTTACCTTCAGCTGGAAACAGTGGTTTTCAGGTAGGAAGCCTGTGGGTCCTGGGCTCCCTTATCAGGTGGGAAGAGTTGGGACTGAAAGGGATGGTGACCAGTCAGATGTGGGGATGGGCTCGGGCCTGGCTGGCTGAGCCGTTTTGCAGGCCTTTGGGAGTGACTTCCAGGAACTGGCTTCTGTGTTGGAGGTGGGCAGGCTGTGTGGGTAAAGCAAGTTGCCAAAGGGTGAATGGCAGGTCTGAGGGCCAGGGAGGTGGCCCTCACTTTGCTTCTGCTGACCAGGCTTGAGGTTTCTAACTTTGGAAGGAGGAACAATCCCTTTTGTGACACTAAAGAGTGAGTCGGTGACCTCAAGCGCAACCTCCATTCCGCTTATGCACCTTCACTAACTGCTCTTTTAAGACGCGGTTATTTCAGTGCATTGTAATGTCTCTGAATTGGTGATTTGTCTCGAGACAGCAGCCATAAGAGCTTATCTGCCTTACGGCTTATCGATCATTCATAGTAGTGGTAACCATTCCCCATGAGACCCAGTTCACAAACATGACAACACTGATGGGCTGTATTTTTCCCAAAGTAGAACTATCTTTTCTGGCCTTTTAATAATGAACTTTCAATGTGTGTTTTTTAGTAAGATGATGCAACAGGGTTGTAACCCTATAAACATTCTTTCACTATTTCCTGATTAAAGGGGGATCTACTTCATTTCAATGGCTGTTTATAATTTTCCTCCAAGGGGAGAGCAAAGTGAAAGCAATTTAAGTGTTAGCTGCTTAGTTCTGTCCGACTGTGTGCCAGCCCATGGACTCTAGCCCGCCAGGCGCCTCCGTCCATGGAATCCTCCAGGCAAGAGTCCCAGAATGGGTTTGCCATTTCCTTCTCCAGGGGATCTTCCCAAACCAGGGATTGAACCCGGGCCTCCCACATTGCGGGCAGATTCTTTACCGTCCAAGCCACCGGGGAAGCCCCCAAGGGGAGAGGGGCTAGAGGAAACCCAGGAGTGTGTGAGAGAGAGTGGAAAGCAGCAGCCACTGACAGCTAGGCCAGAAGCAAAGGCTGGTTGCCTCCATAAGAGGGACCCCATGTGGGCCATCTGCGACACAGCCTGTGGCGGTAGCTGGCCTGGAGAGACCGCTTCCGCCCAGGGAAGGCTTTTCAGTGACCAGCAGAGGCCAGACTTTTAGTATCTGGTGGTTTGCTGGAATGCCCAGATGGACAGCTTCCAAGTGAGCACTGAGGCACAGAAAGGCTGAAGAACTTCCCAAGGGTCCAGTGGCGTCAGGCTGCCCACCTCTGGATGGCCACCATGGAGACCTCCTCCTGCAGGGGCAGCAGTCACCGTAAGGGCAAGAGTTCTTGGTCTGGTGGACAGAACCACCAAGGCTTGAAGTGTGTTCCCTAATCAAGGACAAGCTCTTCGTTTTGAGGTCGCAGTGCAGACGAGGTAATGGGTGGCTTTAGGGGCTGTGCCACATGCAATCTTCAAACACCAGCCACTTGGTGCTGAGCAAGTAAAATCCATCTCCATCAGCCAGACACATTCCTGGTACCACTCTGCTGACTCTGCAAAGATGTCTATCCTTTTCACCACTGCCTCTCAATGCTGAGGCTCTTCAAGTAATTTGCAAAAAAAATACTTGATTTTGAAAATATGAAAATGTCAATAATGATAGCTAATACCAAGCCTGACTTCTAAACTCAATTCAATTCTCTATAAGGTGGGTACTATTTTATTCCCATTTTAAAGAGAAGGCAACTAACATACTGAAGTTATTAGCCTGTCTGGAGTCTCAGCACATGTACCATGTACCCTGAGATCCTGGAACCCAAACAAAGGTTTTAATCAGCTGTCAGGCACGACGGCCCATCTTGTTTCTGTAGTCTACTGGCACACCCGTTAAGTATTGTCTAAACATTTCAAAACAATATTCTGCTACTCTAACTGGAATTTTTTTTTTTGGTAAATAACTTTTGTGGTGTTTTACACAAAAACTAAGATCACACTGCTTTAGGATTTCTTAGAAATGAGTAACTGAACTACAGTTTATCTTCAAAGAGTTTGTATTCATTCACTCAAACATACAACATACACAGAAAAAACACGACCAAATATTGTCCAGCAACCGACTGTCAGGATTACAGATTGCATGAGGGAAAAATAGTGCGGGGAGGGTGGAGTCAGTCAATCCAGGATGGTTCTAACACCCCACCTGGTCAGAAGTTCAAGTGTTGGAAGTAAAAATCCAACCCCACTCCTTGCAGGTAATTCACTTCTTTCTAAAGCTTCATACCTTCAGGGCTGAGGAAAGATTTTGGCCATGACTCCTTTGAGGCAGGGGGTTAGGAGGAACAAAGTGATTTCTATGCAACAAGCCGAAGAGCCAGATGGTTTGATGCAATACTTGTAGGCAGAATGAAGCTGCACTAATTACTAAGTGAACCATTTAGCTTAGCTCTTTAGCCCTCCAGATAGGCCGTCATTCAACATGAGATGATGAGGATACAACGCTTAAGGCACTGCAAGTATGCACTGCCCCTTATTCATCAGGAGACCAGGTGCATCATGGATGTTTATTTGCTTATGTATTTACTGATGGTTTTGTTAGTCAAACGACAACTACAGTTACGATAAAGTTGACTCTCATTACGGAAACATCATATGAGCTTTAAGACAATTTTGCTTTTCTTCAGATTTACAGCATTAAGAAAATATTCCAAATGAGTTATGCTAAGATTTTCTAACACTTATGCACGTAGCTTAACCCTGTTACAAAAGACCCAGAAAATGTAAGGGCCACACACATTATTTTCCTCTAGAAATAGCTCAGATTTGTAAATATATCATTATTGGCTGTCATGCAAGGCCATTAAACTTGGTACAAAAAGAAAAAAAAAACATGAATTTTCATCTTGTAGACACGTTAAGTAATTTCAAAGAATTGTGTGTCACAATTAGTTACAAGCCCTGGATTTCAGGATCATGTCACACTGTCTTTAAAACCAAACTTCTCTGATTAATTTTGTTCAACTCTGATTATTTATTCTATTTCTATGCAGAAGGATGCAGTCAACCCGCAAATGATTGATCTGTACCCACCTACTTCTTTCAGGGACCTTAGACCCCTGTGGACTATGAAGAAGGCTGAGCGCCGAAGAGTTGATGCTTTTGAACTGTGGTGTTGCAGAAGACTCTTGAGTCCCTTGGACTGCAAGGAGATCCAACCAGTCCATTCTGAAGATCAACCCCGGGATTTCTTTGGAAGGAATGATGCTGAAGCTGAAGCTCCAGTACTTTGGCCACCTCATGCGAAAAGTTGACTCATTGGAAAAGACTCTGATGCTGGGAGGGATTGGGGGCAGGAGAAGGGGACAGCCGAGGATGAGATGGCTGGATGGCATCACTGACTCGATGGACGCGAGTCTGGGTGAACTCCGAGAGTTGGTGATGGACAGGGAGGCCTGGCATGCTGCAGTTCATGGGGTCGCAAAGAGTTGGACACAACTGAGCGATTGAACTGAACTGAGACCCCTGTGACGGGTATGTCTTCTGACTTTTGCCAAAAATGTTTAAGTGCTCAGTACAGCCCTCCACAGACACTAGACTCTCCAAAAAAAATGTACCCATCTTCCAACCATATTCCATCTCAACTTAGGTGAGCACACACCACATTTTTAACATGTTTTATGTATAGTAATAAGTAAAAAAAAAAAAGCAAATCTAAATTGCTCCAGTTGATTGCCATCACTACACGAATGAGCTTTCCAAACAGCATTTTGTTTAAGGAAGGACTGAGGGGTTGTCCTACCACATTTTACTCCAACAGGAAGATAGGCTATTAGGCAGCTTCAAATATCCCCTCCCACAGTATTAAGAGAGTCAAACAGGTACCACTGAAAGCAATGATCTTCTTGAGAAGTCATTCAACATGGTGTTTGTCCTGCCAGATACCAAGGCTTCTGGGCTGGAAACAAAATACAAGTGAAGGGTATTTGCTCCCAACCAATCCATCTTTATATAATTTATTCTACTTTCTACTTCATTTCAGATTTACTTTTAATAAAGTAATGCAAATCATTTAAAGAAAAAAACCTTTAATTTTAAATTCTGATCTAGGCATAAAATTCATTTTTGTATCACGGTTAAATTCAGTACAAACTATAAAATTGTTAACACTTGAGTTTCAACAGAAATCTAGTAAGACCTCTTAGAAAAATTCCTTAAAGAAACAACAGCAAGTCATTTACCGCTATGAGGTTAATACATAAAGAAAACAACATTCACACATTTTACTGAATTTATCAGTAAATATAGCCATAATACTTATCATAAAATTAAAAGTTTAAAAGTTGTGTGTGGCTCCATAGCAATTACAATTGGCAATAAAAATACTAAGCCAAATTCCTTTTTTCTAACAAGAACAATGCTAGCTTTAAACGACTGAAGTTTGCACATCAATTGTGAATGGCGTAGGTGTATCATAACTTAGCTTAAAGTGGAAAATGGTAAAAACTAGATGCTTCTAACTTTGAATTGCACGAGGAAAATATCAGGGGGAAACAAAATTCAGAGCCATTGTTAGCAGTTTAAAAAATATTACTCTTATATTAAAAACATCAAATGAATCAAAGCCAGACAGTACTGAATTTTTACACAAACTCCTTTCGTATTTCAACGCTGTTTATTGAGGAGTGAACGAGACCACTGCCAGACATGTCAACGACACTTCACATCCAAGGGCTGGGAGCCGAGAAGCTCTCCAAACTGAGTCACCGCACAAGCCTCTCAGGGAAAAGGACCAGAAGTGACGTAAAGGTACATCTCCAAACTGAGTCACCGCATAAGCCTTTCAGGGAAAAGGACCAGAAGTGACGTAAAGGTACATCTCCAAACTGAGTCACCGCATAAGCCTCTCAGGGAAAAGGGCCGAAAGTGACGTAAAGTAACATTTTCATGCTTGTTGTTTTTGTCTTCAGCTTTTCTTCATTGTTTGGATTTGTGAGCTTGCTGGGTAGAAGGCTTCTTTCTACCCCACAAAAAGACTCACACTCCAATTAACAGAATGAACACTAGGTGTATAGCAACTTGTTTTAAAACACATCTATGCTGAGGAACGGATCTTAATTAAAGCTGTTTTGTCTTAAGTTTCCTTACATCTAGTGAGGAAAATGAATTTTATTTCCCTTTTGCCTTCACATGGGTGGGTTACACCAATAGAAAAATACTCTTCAGTGTTACTGCAGGGCTCACGGGACTTCCTCAGTAGTCGGGTGGGGGGACATCCACTTACACACCATCCTGAAACCCAGGGCTTCTCATTCTGCTGTTGTGGCTCTGCAGAAGAATGGCCTACACACAACTCTACCGTTCTCTTTTGCTCAAAAACAAAACAAAGAAACCTAAACAAAAGGGTAAACGTTTATTTGGAGTTAGTTTTCTGGTGGTGGCAGTAAGGCCCTCAGGCAGAGTTCAGGAGCTCCTGTATGGCTGCCTGCTGTTCGGGACTGAGCTGCGCTATGCATTCAGTCCACAGTCCTCCGGAAGTCTAGGAAAGAGCAACGTTACACATTTAGACTTGGCACAATAATCACTGGGCAGCACTCTCATAACCATCATTAGGCAGACTGGGATGCCAAAATAGTTTCTTTCCAATAGATTAGCTTGATGAACATCATTAGAGAAGCAAGACATCCTTTCATTTCTATGGTTTGTTTCACTCACAGTAAGCTTTCTCATTTTTACATTGATAAAGCTACACTTTTGATTCCCTGTTCAAGTTATCTATACACATCCACTTAGGGAGGAAAACGATTATAAAACGTTGGTAGCTGACAGTTACTACGATTAACATCTCGCCTTTCTGTTTTCACATATATATAGAAAACCAACATAATGAGTATGAGCTAATCTCAGATTTAAGACAAAGGTTTCAGTTTTAATAGATAATGAGAATATATGAGTAGATTATATTAAGTATAATCTATTTGAGGCCTGATGACAAGATAATATAAAAGTGAAATTTCCTTAGCTTGTTGAATTTCTATTCTCCTCCTCTAACAGAAAAAATACAGAAAAACAAAACTAAACAAAAAAACCCCCTGCCTGAACCATTTTAGTTCTTCTTTCCCAGTTTAACTAAATCAGCTTACCTGTACTTGGCGAACTACATTGGCCAGACGTTTGGCACAAGGATCGTCATGTTTAATCGCCTCATGCATTTCTCCTTCTGCGATTATACTGAATATTTTGGGCAGATTGGTATTGTTTGGGCCAAGAACAATCGGGTGATTACTGAAATAAGAGAAGAAAACAATTGTAAATGAAAATTGTAATAGAAAATCACTCAAGCACTCATATACTCTCCCATACCCTTCCCCCAATACCAAATTCTATTATTAGGTTCTTCCTTATACAATGATTATGCACTAAAATCAACTGGCTTTTAAATCCAGTAGGAGGAAACCTGATTAGCTTTGCAATTTCTTCCCATGTAAACCATACATATAAGAACAGTTCCTTAATATATATTTTATTTAGCTACTACAGAATGGTTTCTAAAATAAATTTGAAGTTCAAAAAGATGTATGGGCATTTCAAAAGTAAACTGGGAAATAAGTTCCAGTCGAGTTTAATGGAAAGAAACCTAACAGTGAATCTGACTAGTTTCATCTTTTTCATCAGGGAAATTCCAGAGCAGTCATTTCCAAGGGAGAAGATTAAGTAGCATGATGGAGAATGGGTCACTTCAGAGGCAAGAGCAGGTTAACGCGTCTCCACGATGGCTCTGAAGCATTCCTTAATGATGTACTCAGTGAAAGACTTCCAGTTTGTATGACCAATGAGAACTTAGGCATGAAAGAATACACCCATTGGCTCATTTCTACAAATTCCATGAGACAAGTGGTTGTAGCCCCTGGATTTATTTATGAACTAAAAGCAGTAGTTAATAGTGACAGAGCCCAGACTACCAATGGACACAACTTTGATGTGATAGCTTTTGTAACCTCCTGGTTGTTCTAATTCTTAGCAATACTCAGACACAAAATAGCACTAATAAAGCCAGAGGTCAAGGGCCAGACCCCGAGTGCCCATCTGGTATATTTCCCTTAGACCACTGGTTTTTTAATTCAAAGAAAAACACTAGTATTTCAGAGGGTCAAATGACAGTACTAACCCATGTTCTTCCATCTCATTTCTATTAATAAATGATATGCCAATCATGGCTCAGTAAAGCTAATAACTGAATGGATGAAAGAATGAATGAATGGGGTGGAAGACAGAACAGAATCTTCTTTGAACATCTTATTCTATAATGCCTCATCTGTTGAACTGAATCCCACAAATAACTCAAAATTAGATGTGATTATAAGGCACTCCTAACTGTGATAAGGCTTCTTAACCTGATTTATAAACACAGCATTATTAGGACCTGAACGCCTGAAAGGTGTGCACAGGAAGCACCAAGCTGCATGAAGGGGAAGGAAATAAGGTTGCCCTGTCCCGTTGCCTACCTCTCAATCAGATCGCAAAGATAATTGAAAGTCTGAACAGCTTCTTCTTTATCCTCATGCAGTGGAAGCCAAGAGAGCCAATGTGGGAGGACTTCTTCAACGTTCACACAGTCAGGCTTGAACTTCATCATTTTCCCCACTGCTGAGATGCAGTTCTCAGTAGCATTGATGTTTTCTTTGGTCTTAGCATCAGCAGACTGAATAACTCTTACCAGCAGTGGAAGTGCTTCTAAAACAAGCATTTGGAAAGAAGTCAGTTCAAGGCTCATTTTCATGCAAATGATCAAAAATATGTCTTATTTTTGGTACAGCTACAAATCACAGTGAGAAAATGTTCAAGTGTAAGGAGCACTTTGTTTTCATGACTTCAGAACCATGACAGGGGGAGAGGGAGATTGCCCAGTGTGCTCAGGACCAGCCGCACTACATTAATTTATAGGCCCTAAGAGGTCAGCAGCCTCCAGACTTGCACTCCTCATCACCTCAGCATACTACAGCTTTTAAAAGCCTCCAAGCTCTACTCCTATGTAGAACTCACAGGGACCCAGACATGCCTTAAAAGCATGCCCTCCAAGCCCCAGATGAACTGCGCCCTGGGACCGGGGCGAGGAGGCACTGGTCCCACTCAGACTTCATTCCCATCTCTATGCGAATGAGGATGGTAAATGTCTAAGTGCTGTAATAAGGTGTCTGCAAAAGGAAATGAGAAGGAAGCAGTGTATACTGTTTTCAGGGTTGGGGCAGAGAGCAAGGTAGGGCTAACAGGGATGTCTAGGGTGAAATGCGTGTAACCAGATAAACAGAAGTACCTGTGCAGAAAGGACGGTAGTTATCGCCACCATACTGTGCCATGACTCCCAGGCCATATGCAGCTGCTTGCCTGACTTCCGGGCTGCTGTCACATACATATTGGAGCATTGGCCTTAAGAAATATTCTGCATATTTAAATGAGGCTGGACTACAGTGTTCTATGACATCATCAAAGATGCATAGTCCCCATTGTCTGTCTGGCCACGGTCTATGTGGACACTACAAAAGAGACATTCTTTTAAGCTTTGGATACTGGAGTGAAGACTGTAAAGAAACAAACATTCACTATTGGCTGTCATCTTACAGGGATATTCCTGATACAGGTAATGAAAAATAAACATTGCAACAATCAGTTTTTGTGAATAACAACCCTCAAACTACTCTCTAGATTTTCCACCACCTGAAAGTACCAAGTGTGAGGAAGAATGACAGCAGCATCTACGCACAAACATTTACTTTACAAAAAAGACAACGGCAATGTTGTATGTAAAAAAGCACAGCAACAGCAACAGCTGCAAACTTCACAGCTCTGATTCAACAGGATGTCACGGGTGTCAATCATTTTTAAAAACATACTGTACTACTAAGTATCACAAAACACAAAATTAAAAGCCAAAAAGGGATAAATATCCAATGACTGCTTTTAATTTATAATACATTTAAAAAAATTGACTATGTAATGCTATCATCCAGAACCTATGATTGCTGGTGGTACACAATAAAGATCAAAATGGAATTTTCTAGGGTCTACTTTAAAACAAAAACCTGTAACCATTTTGTTTCCATTTATTAATTTAGCACGGTATAGATAATCTGAAATAATAAAAAATCAGTTGTATATTTTTAAACTGAATTATAAATTAATTAGACTACAGAAAACCTAATTAGTAAACTTCCAAGCATACACTGAGAAAATATCCAAGGCAATGCAAAAAACTCAGTAAATTAAAGAGGTATGGTGAAAACTAGGATTTCTAGGATCCATTTTAACCTGAAAGTGTTAAAATTTTCAAATGCTGTAATAGATTTTCAGGTCAACTATCTAAAATAATTGTCAAAAAGAGGTAATACTCACAATTAAGTTGACAATTAATGGAAGCAGCTGTTCAAACCATGGTAACACTTTCTCCTTGTAGCTACTGAATATTGAGTGTAAAATGTCTGACACTTTGGTCAAAATATAAACATCATTATCATCCTAAAAAAAACCAAGTGGGCATACTATGTATTAAAAAAAGTACGTATGAATTTAAGAAGTGTCCTCACTGTTCTTAACATTTACTATTAAAAAATCTAAGAAACACAGAAAATTAAATTTCTTGTCACTTTCTTAAGAGCACAGCAAGAGTCCAGAGACTGAGGTTACTCCAGTTATGTCTAGTCTGGCAACAGAAAGACAGAAGGAGCATTCAAGTACTGCATTCACTGCAAATACTCTCCTTGGAATATACTTAACACAGCTGGCTGAAAGACGACCCCAAATCCCACAGTTCTGAAGCGAGTGATCTTGCTGTTTGTTTTCTAGGACATCTCTAGTTTTGGAGCGGGATGGTGGGGAGATGTGGGGTCAGTTACTTACAACACCTCATCGCTGGGAACCGTGTGCGTGTCAGGGTGAGCACCTGCCGAGGACAGGGATGAGTCCCACGGGCCAGCATGGGTCCATCAGATGGCCACATGCCACACACGGCAGACCCTACATACAGAGCTGACATATGGTGATGGCATCAAGTGGTCTGATGGTAGGAGTTCTGAGTAACAACCTGAAGAATTATGTCAACCACACGCCTATTGTTTATAGGGAAATTGCACAATTCTGTGGTCCAGGGGAAAAGAGAGCTGGTGTTACAGAAAGACCTGGCCTTAAGCACGAGAGTGTCAACAGTGTGGCTCTAGGCAACCACTTAACATCTGAGTTTGAGTTCACTCATCTTCAAGATGGGGAAAGCACCAGCAGGCACAGGTGAGTGTAGTGAGAGGGTGTAGAAGAAGATGCGAGGGAACTCCAAAGGGCTTTTATATGTAAGGTCACTGCAGAGAAGTGCACACACAGCACCCAAAACACAAACCAGCCAACTTCAATCCACTTAATCTCTAATAAACGAAACACACATCAGATTCTTCTGCTGAAGATTACTAAGAAGTACCTTTTGGGAGAAGTCAGAGGAATCAGAAAATTAAGCATTAATGCAAATGGTCACGTAAGTTAAGTTCTAAATGGAGTAACTGACCTCATCTTGTAGTGATTCTTCCACCTGCTCATCATAGTCTTCATCTTGTCTTTTAACTAAAACACACCCAAATAAATGTCTTTTTAAATGGTCGCCAAAAATGGCCAAGAATTACATCCAGAAATTAAAGTGTGGAAAACTTACCTTGCCGCAATTCTTGGTTTTTAAAATGTTCTTCAAGTTTAGCTTTCAGTATACCACCCAACTCTTCAAAGTGTTCATTATTAAGGCATCCATCTCCCATGACTTCAATGCACTAAAAATGAGGTTGAGGAAAGAAAGCGACTCATAAGATTTAAGTGTTTTTGGAGTCAAAAGTTAAACTCCATTAAGAATCAGATGGAGGCATTGAGAAAAATGAACACAACTCCTACCCTGAAATTAAACAGTAGATACACTTGGATTATATTCGCTACCACGTCAGTACTTTAAAGAAAATAATTTAAAAAATATTTTTCCTTTAAACATGTCCTGAGCATGTCTTAAGTGCCAGGAATTATGCTGGGTGTTGCAAATTCAAAGATGGAAAAGACCAACCAGCTCTTAAGAAGCTCAGTTATCACATGCATACTCTGTACAGAGATGGTGCTGGAGAAGGCTATGCTTGTGCACAAACAGAGGGAATGAGATGAGCAAAGGCATGGAAGCATGCATTCTTTGGGAAAGTAACCGAAAATCTGAACTTGAGGAGTGCAAATGGGGACAAAGAATTTTTAAACTCAGTTGTGGAGCAAGCTATGGAGTTGTGAGCCTTAGAAAATGGGGAGTGACTCAAGAGCAAGTTAATGCTTGAGGCAAGGTGACTGAACTGTGAGGGAAAGAAGGAATGGCTTCTGGAACAGATTAAGTGAGGCTCAAGTGAAAAGAAGAAATACAGCAAAGAACAGAGACATTTAGGGGAGAGAGAAGAGGACAGAGACTAGACTTGACTTGGATGACACCCAAGTGTCATCTGATGGTTGGATTACTAGGTAAATGATGATGGAAACTAATCAAGACCAGAATACAAGAGCAGCTACTCTTAAAAAGTAAGGAAAAAAGTGGTAACACCAAAATATTAAATATTTTCAGCTGCAAATTATGTTACAGCATAAAAAAAAATCCCCCCATTTATTTAGTAAGACAAATATATGAACACACAAACTGTTTGCATTAATTTTGAAGAGAAAAATATTTACCTTTGCAAAAGAATGCATTATTTCCGAGAGGACATCTGAATCTGGTTCTGTGCCAATGGCCTTGATTAGCGCATCACACATAAAATGCCACATCTGTGTGAGGTACTCAGGACCACGAACTCTCGCACACTCCAGGAGAAGAGGCATGGATTCTGCTGCTGCCACTCGAACGCGTTTTATTGTTAAGGAAAACATACTCAAACGAACCTTAGACAACTTTTAGTGTGATTACTATCCTCAAGATTGCTCTATTGTTTTGCTCGCTTACATGCTGAAGTGCTCAGTGAGTTATTAACAGGAGTGCTAGGCAACTTCTGTTTTTCTAAGAGTGCTCTCCAAGAGCTTACGTTCAATGTAACCTGCGTATAAAAACACAAGTCTCCCCGCCCCAAGACATATTTCCTGTCTTTCCAATCACCTAAAATATAACAGGAATAAAGGTTCGAATATAACCCCTCAACACAAAAATAACTGAGGAAAGAGCCAGGACTCTCTGGACAGCATCTCAGGATGATATACCTATCCCCAGACTTCAGGTAGTACATTTCTTACAAAGGCAACTGAAGTAATGACTTTACTAAGAAAACTGCCAACGATCTCTTCCTGAATCAGTCTCTGCAGAGTTGCCTCCCCTATCTACCATCATATTTAAAATAAATGTCTTGAGAATTCCTCTTAGAAATGATTCTGCCCTGTCCTCAGGCATCATGCTGGGGAAAGGCCACCTTTTGTGAAGGGTGCCACCGCAGGGTGCTGCGGGAGGAACCGCAACCGGGGGCCTCTGGGGCCGCAGATCCGTTTGTGGCTCTCACTCCACTGTGCTGTCATTTTCTAACCCATCTTAAATGTGTGTGTGTGCAAAAAGGTGTAGAAATATACCTATACTTATTACAACTAGCATTATACCGAAGAGGACAATTGTTACATGCAGATTTACTGAGACATTTCTCCCCAGAGGTATTATCCACATTTGAAATGAGCTAGGAAGTTAAGCTGGTCTCTAACCTATTGAAAAGAATCTTATTTTCTTAACATCACCAAAAGACATTTGGGGAAAGTGGCAATACACCATTACAGATATTTGCTAATAAAATCCCAGTCCTTAAAACTCTTCAGTCCTTCACAGAGCACTGTCGAACTAGTGGATAGCTGACATTTTCCTTTTCAGGTTTTTGGCACAAGTGAAGCAAATGCACAAGCAAGCAATCTGAAACCACTGTCAGTGCAAACAATACTGGTAATATCCACTTACTTCAGCTAGCACAAAGTCTAATACTTCTACAACTGAAGTATATCTAGAAATCTTTTCTGTTCAAAAATTACAGGATATCATCGTGGAAATAAAATTTCAGAAGAGGTACCATGAGTTTGACAACCTGTTCAGTATACTCCACAAAGCCTTCTTTTAACTCCTTAGCATAACAAACCTGAAACAAAAGTATTGGAAGAGAAATCAAGATCCATGTTATGCATTTGTTTATTACAAACTGCAAAGCTTAAGGACCACAGACTGCTCTACCCTAACTAGAGCTAACTACTTTTAAAGCTGTATGCAGGACAAGGAAATTAGTCATCTAACTCATGGGAACTGTAAAATGGGAAAGGGTCATGAAACTGTAAAATACACTGTCATTCAAAAGGTGGAATGCTTCATATTCTTATTTAGTGTGGGGAAGAATTTAGCAGAAGCTTCCGTACTCTGAAAATACTTCAAACGAAAGATACCACTTAATTAAGGCAATATAAAAAGTCATTTTAAAAACCATGAAAGTGTAATCATGGCACATCTCTTCTTTAAATCTGCAGCTATGAGTTTCCATTTTGAATTAAAAAAAAAAAATCGTTACAACAATCAAACAAACAAAAAAAAACCATCTTAAGTAATTCTTTTCTCTCACCACATTAAAAGATTTCATAATTGTGTTTATGTAAATGTAAAAGATGTTACATTTATATTTTTCTCAAGTTGAAAGGTACTATAAAAATTCCAAAATATTTATAAATTATAGGCAAATATGATGGCTCAGTGGTAAACAATACGCCTGTAATACAGGAGATACACAAGATGCAGTTCAATCTCTGGGTCAGGAAGATCCCCTGGAAGAGCTAATGGCTACCCACCCCAGGATTCTTGCCTGGAGAATCCCACAGGCAGAGGAGCCTGGTGGGCTACAGTCCGTGTGGTCACAGAGTCTAACAACAGAGTAAATAGCACACCAGGCACTGACAAGAGTAAGTTCAAGAGACATGCTTAAATGAATTAGAGAGCCATGCCTTGTTAACAGAAAAATAAAACTGACGCCATTAGTTTTTATTTAGGCTTACTTAACTGCTAGATTTATAATTATGCTCACTGTATTTGGGCTATTCACTTTGTTCTTGTTATTAAAAACAGCACTGGTAATGAAAGGTTTCATCCACATGATTTCTTTAGGATCGAAATCCGTAAGTGGAAATGTTGAATCTAAAGGTTTCTGTATCTTATTTCTTAAAGAATACATTCCTGGCTCTTCAAACTAGCTTCTTCAGTATCTATAAAAAGCACTCCTACGAAATATATTCACACACACACACATGTATTCATGAGAAGTTGTAAAATAAAGTTTAGAAAACATAATTACCAGCATCTGACAAGCAGTTGACTTTTCTTCCAGCCCTGCAGTTTTAATACCAAAACTTTGCTGATCTCCAAGGTTCACAAATTCCCAACCATCATCATCGCTCATGTTCTCCATGTCTTGAGCTATTAACAAAGAATCAAAGCAAACTCATTTTAACTTTGTTAAAAATGACAACAAAGAGAAATCCTACAAGTGCCACCTCCTCATGAAGACACCTACTATCTAGAAGGGCTACTTCAGGCTTAATTGAAGCTGTCTTCATTAAAGGCCCCATCACCACTGGTAGGTACTGCTGAAATTCTTTTCCAAGGATTTTGCACATCCTGGCCCATGCGGAGATCATGTAAGAGATCTGGGGGGGAAACAATTAAAAATTAAATTTAAATTGATGTTTCACAAATGTGTAATGCCCCTTTCCCCTTCTCATAGAAATGATGTTTTATTTTGGCTCTTCAAGCAACAAGTGCGCTAAAGATCACATACTTAAAATGTTCGGAAACGATAAAAAGTCACTGAGAACTTCTACATGAGGATACAGACAACAGATGAGGCAAGAGACAGACCAGTGCTATGTCTTATTTTTTCCTGTTTGCAAGAAGCAGAACATAACAGCACATGAATCATGTAACAAAAATCCACTTAAGACTTATCAACCCCTGGCCACTAATTTTCCCCAAGGCAGGATTTTACCTGACTTTGCCTATAGCCTAACACTCCACTCAGTCGATATTAATCACCCCTTTCTCCTCTTTAAGTTTTCTATGTAGGGGGTTGTCCACATTTAAGATACCTCTTCTACTAATCAATTTATGGAGACTTTAATCATTACAAAGTACCTACAGAGAATCTGGTTTTATTTCATCTCTATTGCCCACAAAGGGATTTTTACCCTCCAGTATCTATTTATATACTCGTTTACCTCATGTGGCTGCATGTGCAAACACATTCCCCTACTCCTAATTTTAAAAACAAAACCAAAAAAAGTGTGTGGAAAAATTGAATGCTCATTGTGCAGCAGGCACTGGGAAGAGCACCAAGAACAGGACAGACATTTGCGACATTATTACAACCAGGTCCTTAGCACCCACCACTGAGACTTATACCGGCCAGGAAATCTGGGCAGGAGTTAGAAAGGCTGGGTGGGAAGGGCTCTTTCTAAGCTACAGGATGTTTATTCCTAGGCAGAGAAAAGAGCACGACATATTCTAAAACTGTTGGTTGTGACATTTCTTTTGCTTTCGAAAGGGGAAGGAAGTCACGTGGCACTGAACAGGCCAGGAGACATCCAAGCAGACGTGTCTTGGAAGTGGTTGGATAAATGAACCCTGCATTCGGTGACTGAAGTCACAACCCTATGGAGGAAAACCAAAGCCACGACTGGGGATGACACTGCTCAGGGGAGCGAGGAGACGCGAGCACCTACGCTAACGGAGAGCAGCACCAAGAGCCTGGGTCACAGGAGCAGCAGCCTGAAAACCGCCTGAGCAGAAACACGGTGTGCAAAGTAAACACGTGTGTGCAAACACGGTGTGCACAGCGTGGAAAGCCAGGGGAGAATGTCCCTGAGACCAGGGGTGGGTATTGTCTCAAGAAACACATTGCTCAATTTTTCTTCTCAGATAGCCCTGCGCTATCAACCAGGATGGAGGGGACTGTGAGCGCTGCTTTACCTGAGGGTCGTCATCTTCCATGTCACTGAAGTCTGTCTGTGTCTTCAGTAACAGCTGCATTACGTCGGAGGCATCCTGCATGAACTGGAAGGAAATGTTTGGGAAGACACATATTATTCATGTATATCTCATCACAGAGGTACTACTGCCACCTAATTATGTTTCTCACATAATAATAAATCTTTCTCCCCAAATATATTAACATTTCCCACATGAATTTTAACCCCTCAGATAAAAGTACTATATAGAGAAGTTTTCACATATACTTCAATGGATTTAGAGCTCTAGAATTTCTAGAAAAATGTTTTCCAGTTAAAAAATGAATTACAGTATAAAGATAGTTCTGGTGGCATCCAGTTTTAGTCCATGGCTTATGCATTTCCAGCAGTAAAAAGATAAGTCAAATTCAGAAAAACAATTCTTGATTGCTTCCTAGCTTCCCCGGTGGCTCAGTGGTAAAGAATCCACGTGCAATGGAGGAGACTCTGGTTCATTCCCTGAGTTGGGAAGATCCCCCGGAAGAGGAAATGGCAACCCAATCCAGTATCCTTTCTGGGAAAATCCTACTATGGACAGAGGAGCCTGGTGGGCTTCGGTCTGTGGGATGGCCAAGTTGGACACGACTGAGCGACTGAGGATGCAAAAATTGTATGATTTTCACTTCTCTGTTTAGTTTTGGAATTCTCCACTGTATAAACAGGCAGTGTTGCACAAAGATAGTTTGAAAGCCAAAATACAGAGTATGGAACATAAAAATGTTTTACTGATTAGGTTTTCAGTATCTCCCAGAAAACTGTTTGTAAGATAAAAATGCTAGTTGCGGAGGAGATGAGAGAGAAAGGTTCTATGTTGAAAGCTCTGAGAATCAGAATGGGAGGGGCTGAGAGCAGAAACTTTTTTGGGGTTAACTTTGACAGCTGAGATACAGTCAAATGGTCAATGGTCCTTTTTAATTATTTTCTGAAGAACTAAATGCATATTTCTCTTGGGACACTCAAAGCTTTTGGGATTAATAGGAATGCAACTGGAATGTTCCCAAGCACTTTTTTTTAGTTTTTTTTTTTTTTTTTAATTTTCAGCTGCACCCTGAGGCCTGTGGGTCTTAGTTTCCTGACCAGAGAGGGAACCTGTGCCCTATGCACTGGAAGATGGAGTCTCAATCACTGGACTTGGGTCCCCCGAGCGTATGTTTAAATATGGGTGAAACTGAACATATAGGTCTGGAATTCCACAAGCCTCCAGAGATAAGACCGCACATGTAAGGGAAGGTTTCAAAAGCATAACTGAGTTAAGAAGAAATCTTATTAGCAATGAAAAAATGAAGGCGACAAGTTATATATAAAATTAAAGTAATACAAGAATAAGATGATGAAAAACAGTAAATCTTCAGAAAATCTTTTATCAAAAAGAAATAACCCTCTGGTACCCTCGATGCCCCCAAAGCCAGATGACACACAACAAACCCAACACATTGTTGATAAATCACTTACCTTTTCCTTCCCAACAGCCAGACCAATGAGGCTGATGCACTCAATAGTTTTTCCTCTGAGAAGTCTGAGTTCCTTTTGAACTGCGTTCTCGACAATGTGCTTCAGTGACGGCATGAATAAGTCATAGTAGGGGACAAATTTTTCTTCTGCAGTATCTGCAACTGATGCGATAGACGTCACAACTTGTTCCAAAACTAACTTGGTGCCTTTCTGGATCAACTGGAAGGAAGACAACAGAACATCAGGCCCACAGAGGAGAAGATGGGGCAAACACTCCTGGCCAGTTCCCGAGGGCTGCGGTGAGACTGCACGCTGAGCCCGCCCTACAGCAGCCAGGGTGGAGACTAGGTCTCAGTGCACACTGAAGAGTGCCCCCCGAACTATCTGTGAGGTGCTCTCTCCTGTCAGCACAGTGCTCCTCACTTGTGTCCACTTTATCTCAGAGCATGGCTAATTCTCAAGCATAAATGTGAACTCCCTTAAAATTTTGTATCCAGCAAGCTTAATTTTACTCATTGTTCCTCATTTATTTCCACTACTTAATTTTATATCTTGTGCTGTCCGACTAGGTCATGGAGAAAGTTCCCTTTATGGCCCATTCCTTTATTTTCTATTTCTCTCCAGAAAAATACCACTGAGGACACCCCTGAGAGGTGCCCCCTTTCTCCACCCTGGTGCAACAGGTGAGATCAGCCTTCCCCCAGCACCAACAATCCACAGTGTTCTCTGACCTGCCGAGGAAAATCCTTCCTGGGTACTTGCGGTCAGGCCATGTCAGCACCTGGCAATGTCATTCTGTAATTCCTTGTGGGTTCACAGAAATACTTGAGCCAGCAACCGCTCCGGCCCTTCACCCCCTCATCAACCACAGCCACTCTCGGCAGAGTTCTTTCTATTTGTACCTGAGTCCGCACACCACTCTGCAAGGTAAGCTGACTACTTCCTTTGGCATCTCCCATCTGCTCTGTGGTTAATGTCATGACCGGCCTGTGATCCCACAGGTATGTCCTCCTTCCTTGGCTACTCTGCCTCCGCACAGCTCTTCTCACACACGTGACTCTCTTCCCCCATCCCATCTCAGCAGCCCCTTCCTTCAGTCTGCACCTCACACACAGGTCCCGTGGGGGGGAGCTGGGTTATACAGAGCCACCCTTCAGCCAAATCTACTCTAACGTCCTATCTGATTCATCTATTCCTGATTCAACTAACCTAACTGATCTGCCCTCAACTCGACTACCTCCCTGTCTTCACGTACACTCACGTTCCTGTATCATGCTCTTAGTTTGCTATCACGGTACACTGAGTGCCCATCCTCTGCTTCAGACCCCTTCTCTGCCTTCTGGGACCTTGTAACTTCCTGTCTTCCTCTCTGCTCTCCTTTAGACCAGGGCTGGGTGAAGTGTGGTTTACCAACTGTTACCAGTTCATCACGAGCCAAAGTACAGACACTGAGTGTTTATAAAAAATTTTATGGCAATTTGACAGTAACTTTATGTTTGCTGAATGTTCGAGTTAAAAGGCTTTTATTTTGTGCGTCCTTTTTATCTTATAGCAGAAATTTCATTTCATTCTACTTGATAACAAACCAGGTTTCTGTTTTTGCCTGTCTTACCTGCAACCTGTCTTTCTCATGCTGCTGCACTGACATTATTCACTTGTTTTTAGGCTGCCTCTTACTTAAGCTGTAAACTATAAACCATCTTCTATTTGGATGGCCAGGCCTTATATTAAGAATTCAACATGTTTAATACAAAAAAGATATTCTTTTTTCACATCTTCTCTATGTCTGTCATTCAGGTTAAGAGAGTGGTCGGCACTTTTTGCTTTCTTCTCTTTCATCTTTTTAAATTCAATGTGGCAGAAACTGCTGTTTCCTGAGAAGTCTCTTTCAGAATCACCTTTCCCTCTGATTTCCATTATTACTAGCCAAACAGAGAGCTTAAAAGACCATGAAACTTACCTCTTGAAGTTTAAGGACCATGATGGAATGCAGATGCTTCACCAAACTGTCTAGGTACGGAATAAGCAGTGACTTGGGACAGTCCTCCGTGAAGTTGATGAGAGCGGCAGCGGCGTGGGCCTGGACACGCTGATTGCCCTGGTCTTCCATGGTCTGCAGCAACGCTGCAATCACCTGTGAAATGAAATCACACAGGCTTTCCAAATGCCACCCCTCTTCTCGGAGTTTTTCAGTGTCTGCAGACTCATTACTTACCTTCTCATGGAATTTCTTCTGGAAACCAGGTGCAAAGTCGGTAGCCATCTGTCCCACGGCATTACAGGCCGCATACCTCACCCTGGGATGCTGCAAGAGAAGCCCGGGTGTTAGTAAAGGCAACAGGGTTCCCTGAGAAACCATGGCAATATATTAACGAATCAAATATTTACTGGTACTTACAGGATCCTGAAGGAAAAGCAGAACAAAATTTACTATCTCGTTGAGAATCCCCTCCATCTGCTGGTGGCACCCTTCCCCAATGGCGGACAAGGCCATGAGCCCCGCGTGCCGGTACTTCCAGTCAGCTGCGGAACAGTGACATGCGGGGGAAGAGCAATTAGACACCACCGATGGGGCCTTCCAGTCGCCAGGAGTATGACAGTAACAAAGTATGGTTATACACGACTATTAGGCAGGCAAACAGAAAAAGTGCCTGACTGGATAACTTCATTGTCACAGCAGTTATGCCACACGAGCATTTCACTCCCAAAGTTGAAAGGACACCACGGCGGCAAAGGGCCTGTCAGGATTTACACCAACCGCCCAAAATAAGACATGTCCCCCCGACTGACTATGGGCAATGAAGATGCAGATCTTCTGTGTCACGTAAAGCCGTTCACTGAACAGAGACTTAATGGTCTCCAGAGCCATATTTCTCTAAAAAGAAAAACTGCCAAGGAGAAAAAATGCTGCTTTCAAAAAATTTTTACTTAATAAATACAGTAAACGAGTATGAATGAACCTTATCTGTATTCTAACATTCTCACTAATATTTCCCTGTTTGTCTTGGAAATGAGAGCCATTTTTCACGAAATATGTCATTTCTGTTAACATGTAACAGTTTAACAAATGCACTCTGGGTCATGGTTGTAGAAAACAAACCAATGGTTACCAGGGGGAGGGGGAAGGATAAATTGGGAGATGGGGGATTGACATATACACACTACTATACATAAAACAGTTATAACTAACATTCATAATGGCTATCTGCTTTTTCGTTAAGGGAATATTAACTAAACTAATGTTTATTTTACTGGACTTCATATCCTATTTATATGATTTCCCTGACTCTCCATTTCTAAATATTTGTTTTTACTATATTATTGTTCACTTTTAGGCTGCTTTAAATTCCTTGTGGAATAAAGGAAGATACACCTAAATATAAAAACCTGAGCAGTGGTTCTCAAAGTGGGGTTCAAACACCCTGGGATTTCCTAAGACTCATTCATGGGGTTAACAAAGTCAAAATCATATAAAGATGTCTGTTGTAACCAATTTTTCTGAAAAAATTGCTAAATTATTTGCTAAACATTAAAACTTTATTATTTATGATAACATTATTTTATCAGTTCAGTTCACTTAGTTGTGTCCAATTCTGCGACCCCATGAACCGCAGCACGCCAGGCCTCCCTGTCCATCACCAACTCCTGGAATCCACCCAAACCCATGTCCACTGAGTCGGTGATGCCATCCAACCATCTCATCCTCTGCTGTTCCCTTCTCCTCCTGCCCTCAATCTTTCCCAGCATCAGAGTCTTTTCAAACGAGTCAGCCCTTTGCATCAGGTGGCTAAAGTATTGGACTTTCAGCTTCAACATCAGTCCCTCCAACGAACACCCAGGACAGATCTCCTTTAAGACGGACTGGTTGGATCTCCTTGTAATCCAAGGGACTTTCAAGAGTCTCCTCCAACACCACAGTTCAAAAGCATCAATTCTCCTGCGCTCAGCTTTCTTCACAGTCCAACTCTCACATCCATACATGACCACAGGAAAAACCATAGCCTTGACTAGAGATGGACCTTTGCTGACAAAGTAATATCTCTGCTTTTGAATATGCTATCTAGGTTGCTCATAACTTTCCTTCCAAGGAGCAAGTATCTTTTAATTTCATGGCTGCAATCACCATCTGCAGTGATTTTGGAGTGCAGAAAAATAAAGTTAGCCATTGTGTCCACTGTTTCTCCATCTATTTCCCATGAAGTGATGGGATCAGATGTCATGATCTTCGTTTTCTGAATGCTGAGCTTTAAGCCAACTTTTTCACTCTCCTCTTTCACTTTCATCAAGAGGCTCTTTAGTTCTTCCTCACTTTCTGCCTTAAGGGTGGTGTTATCTGCATATCTGAGGTTATTGATATTTCTCCTGGCAATCTTGATTCCAGCTTGTGCTTCTTCCAGTCCAGCGTTTCTCATGATGTACTCTGCATAGAAGTTAAATAAGCAGGGTGACAATATTCAGCCTTGACGTACTCCTTTTCCTATTTGGAACCAGTCTGTGGTTCCATGTCCAGTTCTAACTGTTGCTTCCTGACCTGCATACAGGTTTCTCAAGAGGCAGGTCAGGTGGTCTGGTATTCCCTTCTCTTTCAGAATTTTCCACAGTTTATTGTGATCCACACAAAGGTTTTGGCATAGTCAACAAAGCAGAAATAGATACAATGCTTTCTTTAAATGTATTTCAGTTATCAATATACTATTAAGCCAGAATTTATTCTCAACTGAGGAATAAGAATCTTAAGAAACCAATATCAGATACTAATCTAGACTTATACTGTGGTGGTGATTTTGCAATGTATACAAATGCTGAATCACTATGCTATACATCTGAAACCAATATATTGTTATACCAATAACTTAAACAAAAATAAATAGTAAAGAATAAAAACTTTAATGCAGCAAATATTGAAATAGAAAGATGTCTATATTTGGTTTGGACATTTAAAAAACTGTCTCATATATTCTCAATGGGCAGAGTTCCTAGAAGTATATTCAGCAAATGTGATGGGATGGTATTGGGATGTGAAAATGGTCTTCCTACTTTGAATGTTGAGATTAAAAAAAAAAAATTGCTGTTTATCAATGCTAGGAAAAAAACAAGGGCTTCCCTGGTGGCTCCGTCTGCCAATGGGGAGACATGGGTTCGATCCCCGATCCGGGAAGAGCAATTAAGCCTGTGCCACAACTATTCAGCTTGTGCCCTGGAGCCTGGGAGCACAACTGTTGAGCCCAAGCATCCTAGAGTCCGTGCTTGACAACTAGAGAGCAGACCCCATTCTCTGAAACCAGAGAAAGGCCCACACAGTAGAGAAGACCCAGCACAGCCAAAAAGAAAATAAATTTAAAAAAAAATTAAATTACAGTGGGGTAGATGTTAAGTTGATGCTTTTGAACTGTGGTGTTGGAGAAGACTCTTGAGAGTCCCTTGGACTGCAAGGAGATCCAACCAGTCCATCCTAAAGGAACTCAGTCCTGGGTGTTCATTGGAAGGACTGATGTTGAAGCTGAAACTCCAATACTTTGGCCACCTGATGCGAAGAGCTGACTCACTGGAGAAGACTCTGATGCTGGGAAAGATTGAGGGCTGGAGGAGAAGGGGACAACAGAGGATGAGACAGTTGGATGGCATCACCAACTCAATGGGCATGACTTTGGGTGAATTCCCAGAGTTGGTGATGGACAGGGAGGCTTGGCGTGCTGCAGTTCATGGGGTTGCAAAGAGTTGGAAACGACTGAGTGACTAAACTGAACTGACTGAGATGTTAAGTTACTAGAGAAAAAGTATCATTTGTCATTTTTAACACTCTTTTCACGTGTAGTGAAGTGTGAGTTGCTCAGTCGTGCCCGACTCTTGGTGACCCCATGGACTGCAGCCCACCAGTCTCCTCTGTCCATGGGATTTTCCAGGCAAGAATACTGGAGTGGGTTGCCATTTCCTTCTCACATGTAGTATTAAGACTAAATACACTTTTGGACCCTGATTTTTTCCCACAAACGAAGAAATCAAAGGTCCAGATTTGCTCCAAGTCACACATTTAACAACAGCAAATCCTTACCAAGAGTTCACTGCCTTATTGTGAAATACATGCGAGTTCACTGTAATACATGTGAAGCCTTCTGCAGCCAGCTAATATTGTAGCAGAAACTTACAATCAAATTCTTTAACTGCAAATAAGCAGGTCCACAATATATTTGAAGACTGGCACTAAGCAGTGTGAAACACTGACAACTGGGTGACTCTGTGCAAACTTTCACGTCTCTGGCCTCTACGTTCTTCATCTTAAAAATGGAAAAGCTAGAGTCAGACTACTAGCTCTTATAGGCTGACCAGCCTGTGATGCTGTCTCTGGGGAAAAGTCCTTCAAAATTTAGGTGAAATAAAAGGGGAACCTATTGTTCAAGACCCAGATGTAAAATCAACATCATCCTAAAGAAACAATGCCCTTCTGGACAATGCCCTTTTAGAATATGTAAGAGCTTTATAGCATAAGGAGGACCTACATAATAAAAAACGTAAGGGCTGGTATGAAGCTGTTATTAAGACCCAGAATCAAAGGCTGGACCCTCAAGTCTGTCTCCTACAATGTATGCTACCAACATACATGTTAATACAGGTAAGCCAGGACTTCTGTAAGAGTGTATGCAGTGGCATTATTTGTTACCAACAAAACTATACGGTTTAATGGGGAACTGTGCAATGCTGTGTGGCTGTTAAATGAATGGGAGGTTATCATGTGCTGACAGAATACACTGTGGGGCAGAAGCTACTGGAAGCATGGGGTCTGGGCGCTGTATTTACGCTAAACACAGCTGCCTATGAGCATAATGAGGACAGAGACTCAAGTCTCAGAGAACAGTTAACAGTGAGCACCTCTGAATCTCAGTTAAGGACCTTTCAGTTTATACATTTCGGATCTGAACTTTTGAAAATATGTCAAGCACAATAACTTTGTAATATAAAACACAAAAATGACAATTTTTCTTATTGAAAAACCTGGTTCAAGGCTAGTGACCAAGTATTTGTTAAATTATAAAAACAAATATTGACATGGCTTCTCCTCTGATTTGTACAAGACATTTTATTTTTTCTAAATAAAAGATATTAGATGAAGGAAAACTAAACCAAATACACTGGTGCATTAAATTTGAACTTAGGTATTTCTGACTAGGGAGTAAAACTCAGTTTTTCCTAGAATTAAAAACTTTTTCCTATATATTGAAGCTAATAATTCTGAGGAGGAAGAATAGGGCAATAGCTGCAGTACTGAGGAAAAAACATTCTTTACCGTTAAGACTGAGTGCTTCTAAAGATGACTAAGTAGTATTTTATCAATATGAGAAGTAGGTTAAACAGAGAATATAAAAAGGCAAAGACTGACTTTTAGACATAGTCTAAGCCAAGCTCCACTGTCCCAGCATTTCAAAGAGGCAACAGCTTACGGTTCTGAAGCATCTGCATAATGTGTTCTTTGATCATCGGCAGGACGAGCTTTCCGCCAAGTCCACAAGCCATCCGGTCTAGAGCGCTCTCACCAGCAACCGCATTGCTACACAGAGAACAATGTAACTGACATACGGAAGCACGTAAGAACAGGACGCTACACGGACATGTTTTTAAACTGAGACTGAAGAAGAATAGCTCGAGTAGTCTTTTCTAATATATGTAGTGAAGTTTTGGGTTAAAAAACCCTAGAATTTAAAAAGTGGCGGGGGTG